>PNEQ01054267.1:0-43847 GCA_003012365.1 Medauroidea extradentata
CGTATTTAATGGCGACAAATACAGTACAATATATTGTATGTTAAATTTATTTTTTCAATAAAGTTGTGTTTCAGGGCATACGTCTGACTGACGTGCAGCAGTCAGATAATTGCAGAGACTGCTACTTGGTAGCAGATAAGATAGCAACAACTCCCGTTGATAATAACCACGTCTGAGTAATGGCACAAGATAAGATAAATTAATGACTCTATCAACCGTGAAATTCGGTTATCCGACTGTCTCGTCCCCTGCATTATCGCGGATAATAGAGGTTCTACTGTAGCTTTAAATTGAATCCAAACACAATATAAATCCGATAACATTAACATGTAAAATTAAATACTTTTCTCTTGCTTTAAAGTAAAATTTAAAATTAAAAGGAAAATTTTAATGTAAATTTCTCTACTCGCATCCCCAATTAATAGGTTGGATCCCGCCGTATACATCCTTAGACCTGGTTAAGTTGGCCTACTTAATTTGTTATAAACAGAGAAAAAAAAAATATTAATTAAGACAAAAACAAAAATTGAAATTACTGTATGATAAGATGCCAAGTAAGTGCTACGTGCCAGTGCACGTCACAGGGGTTGTACTCCGTCGAGGAGGTGTCTTTCCGGTGGGAAACAGTTCACATTGATGTGTTTAGTGTTGGTTTGTTCTAGGAAGCTGAATGTCTGTATTTTGGTTGTCATGGATGTGTTTTCAAAGTTTGCTTTCCTTCTTCCTCTGAGGAATATGATTACGTAAACAATTATTAAGCATTTGATGGAGAAAGTTCGGAGTTAGGTAGGGTCTCCCATCAATCTTGTAAGCGATAATGCCTCCTATTTTGGGTCTAAAGAATTTAAAGAGACGTGTGTCATCATTGGGCAGTAAAGCATTTTACGAGCAGTCCATATTATCCTTATGGTAATACTGTAGAACTGTTTAATCACAATTTAAAGATAGCATTTGCTTTGTATAATGCTGACCATGCTGCATGGGACGAAGACTTGGACCTGATTAACACTGGGTTCAACTCGTCTGTTCACGGGGTGACTAAGATCACTCTGGCGAGGGTGTTTCTCGGTCGTGACCTAATTCACCCTTTGCTTAACGTTTGGGGTATTCCCTCCCTGTTTTTGCCTATGTCCGATGCGCAGCATGAGCTGTTAGCCCATGAGGTTGCCAGTCATTTGGTCGACGCAAAATACTGAGTACAAGCGCAGTTAATGCGGGTCGAGCTTCGGCTAATTTTGCGGTTGGAGATGTAGTGAATTGCTGTTCTTATGTTCAGTCCTTGAAGACCAACGCAACAACTAGTAAATTGCAGACTCCATTCACTGGACCTTTGAGGGCTAGTAGATTATTGGATCCTAATACACTGTTGTTGCAAGATCCAGTTACAGGTGAAGAGATTCCATAAGCACATGTGATGCATGTCAAGAGGGTGCCAGACAAAGACCAGGATTAGTGGATTTGCAGTGGGGCAATGGTACTTCTATACACCTCTCTGCACCGCCATTTGAAGACGTGGTGTTTGTGTTGGTGTTGTATGTTCTAGTCATTTGTGTTTGGGTGTTTCGTGTGTAGTTGTTGGCGTGTCTTTGTATTTAGTGTTGAGTGTTAGTGTTTGTTGTGTCAGGGTAGGCAAGCTTAGATTAGAGTTGTGTAGGGTAGTGGCAATTTAAGGGTAACAACTAACCCGGAGTGAATATGAGTGAAAATGATGGGTGTTAGTTTAAGTTACTTAAAATGGATTAGTACAAATAGGTTAAATTGTATAAGTTAAGTCTTTGGGGATTGTTATGAAATTGGGTAACGTCCACGCAAGAATTTAAAATAAATTTGTAATGCCTTGTGTATAATTTTGGAATTATTATACACTTATGATAATTATTTTGAAGTAAGGTGTTTTATGATATGTGAATGTTATTGTACAGGTGATGACCTGAGTTTATGTCTTTGTTATATTATACAGTGGATCCACTTGGTATATGTTGTCTGTTATTAAAATTGATTGTAAAAAATGTTAAAATGGTGTACTCAACAAGTAAAAGTTGTACTTGATAGTTATGTTGTGCCCTTGTGTAAGAACATTGGTTTCGTAAGTTGTTGGGTCACTATTTTACACTGCTGTTTTGTTTGCATGTTGCGTGACCGAGTCCTGTTTCCTGGAGAGCGCTGGCTTGATCTATTGGTGAAGACGCGCTTAGATTGGCTTAGTGCGCCAGCCTGCAGCGGTCCTGATGTTGAGGGGTCGCCCTCATGTGTTGGCGTTCTATACTTGTGGCTTTGAAAGCGGCTATCCGGCTGGAGGATTTTGCCCTTTTTTAACTTTCATAGTTCAATTTTAAACTGCATGTCAAAGTTAAAATTTGCATAAAATGGTTTCATTTTTTCAAGGAAAACCAACTTATCGAACTGAAATAATTCCCACTGAATAACTATGTTGTATGCTACACTGTCTCTATACAAAAAAAAAGAAGTATTGTAAAATAGTTGCCAAGATTAAAATTTAAATAATTATGAAATTTAAAAAAAAAAATACAAAAATAAAAATTTTTTACAGAATAATCAATCTTTTGTGATCGGACGATTGAAAATATAGAGAACAAACACAAACGGAAATGGAATGACATTTCATAAAGAGTACTACTGACGATTCTGCTGATTTGTTTGTAAAATGTGCCAAAATTTGTCACAGCGAAGAAGCTATCTGTGATAATGACATATTGGATTATGAACATAAAAAATGCCGAGTTTGTTTTTGTAGTTATAATCATCACTCTACGACAGTATCTTTTGCACCACGTATTAACTTATGCAATTTTTTTCTGGGAACAGTACTATCAGCCAGTTTAAAAGCGGTCCCCGTAGTAATCGAGAAGCATCAACATGTTTTACAATTCACATTGTGAGAAGTGAATACTCTGAAACCATAAGATTAATAGATTCTTTCCACGTATATCGGAAACATAATTGATTATAGAAATTATCAGATTCTTCCCATCATTCGTTTTAGGTCTTGTCTTGTAGAAACCATGCCGAGTCTGTCTTGTATTGTCATACAGCTTGTAGTAAATATTGCATTTGACGTCAATTCAGATGTATTGCTGACAAAGAAGCTACTGTACACATTTATAACTCAGAGTTCACACCATACCCATTCTTACCACATAAACCACTGAATTTAACACAATTTCAAAAACTAAACGTAAGTTGCTGTTGTAGAATTGGAGTAAACAGACACGCAATAACAAGTCCAATGATGTCAGAGGGACCTCAACATGGCGACACTCATTTTTACTGAGCTAAGATAAATGCTCTTATTTACTTTTTTACTCTAGCTATACAGATGCAAAAAAAGAAAGTGTGTAGTCGTTATTCATTAAATTAAATGTACTTTTAAATAAAAATATAATTAAAAATAATTAAATTTCTCCATTACTAAAAGACATCCATGCACAAGCACATCACTTAACAGCTGTGTACTGTGGCTGTTAGGGCACGTTGCTCACAGCAGGCAACAACTTGCACCTGCTGATCAAACAATATTCTCGTGTCGAAAAGTCATCCTGGCATCTTATAATCCCGGATTACCTAGCACACTGTACTTGATAACATCACATACATACATCTCATAATGTCATATTTTCTGCCATTTAATATCACTTCCTGTACGAGAACAACATGCAAGCTAAATGTTAATTGTTTCATATTACATTTTATCAACCATTCAGGAATTAGGCACTGTACCACGTGATCAGTGACGCTAGCTGGAAGGCCTACATCAAAAGTCACTAGGCATGCTGTCTTGATAAAGTGGTGAGGTAACTATAGCTTGACCACATGACAGTAACTGCCTTCATCAACACTTAACCTTGCTGGATTTATAAAAGGTGAGTAAAACCACACCTTGACAACAAAAAATCTACACCAGTTAGCAATTCTGCGTTACAATTACCATACAAGCAGCTAAGCAATATTGCGACAATTACGTTATGGTTCGACAGATGTCATTAACATTTCATTAGCATCCCATTTTTAACAGAAAATAATATACTAGTTTCATCACATGCAAATACTACAAGCAGCATTTATTACGAGTGATGTGTTATAATTTGTGGTACAACCACTTATTAAAACTACTAGGTATGTACTATCATTAGACCCTGACACTACATCTAAACTTAATGGTGGACACTGATAGAAACAAGATGTCAACAAGGAAGTTAACAGGCTCGCTACATCTGTGCAGTAATAGTGAAGGAAGTACGTGTGTGTGTGTTTTGCAGAAAGCAGAGTGACCTACCTGCAAGAGCTCTTCCTCGAGTCTCTTCTTCTCCTCTTCACACCTAGTCAACGCAGTCTTCAGCTGCTGCAGCTCATTGTCGTACTGGTCTGCGCTGTCCTGTGCCTCTGTCAACAACACATACGTTAGCATACATGCATATTTCCATCCATACACACACAGCAATTAGCTCCCTCTCAACCAAAACACCCACCTACTGTACTTCTCATTTTTATAAAAAAAAATATTATAAATCCCCACCCTTCCAAATCCAAATAATAAACGTCCGAAAAAATCCAAAAATTTAAAGAATTATTTATAACATTTTTATAAAACTACCAAATTTTCTATACCTTTCTTCAAAATTTTCTTGTTTTCAATTAAATTTCTTGACATTTTCTCCAAAACTGCAAAAATTTCCCCAATTCAACATGCCAAAATACCATATACTGAAAGTTTACTTTAAGTGGTTGGGTGGCTAATTTCTCAGGTAGTTAAGTTTGAACACTCAGCTACCATCTTAAAATCAATAATTATATTTTAATTTTTAAAAAAACTATTTTCTTATTGATCTGTCAATAATTTTTATTACAATCTGTCACATGTTTTTCTTTATTTTGTAATATTATACTTGTATACATTTAGAACTTCCAACCGACTGCTTTTCTCTTCATCCTTCTCAGACACATGCCATATAGTCAGTCATCCAGTGTTGTTCACAGCTTGTGGCCGGGTCGGCCTGGTAAAACACCTCCATCTTCCTCTTGTACTGTCTCTCAGTCAACTCCTCTTCTTGTCATGCCCTCCTTCACCTGTTCCTCCCATCTCATCTTCATCTTCCATCAGGTCTTCTTACACTGTACTTCAATTTCAGCATTTTCATCTTCCTTCTCTCATTGCCCATACCCCCTCACCCATGCTCCGTCCATAATCAACAATTCCCTGGACCAGAACTCTTTTTTCTTTGAGTAGTACCACTTGTGTTGTATTGGTCTCAATCACTTAACATAAATATTATTTTATTAAATAACATAATAATTATTCACAAATTCTTGTTGAAATTTCATTATTATCATAATAAATATTATTATTATCACCAACACCACCATCACCACCACCATTATTTTTTAAGTAGCCAAAGAATATGGGCAATTTCATGCGGTCCACAATGTATTCAAATGAATTATTCCACATTTTGTCTCTGTCCTGACGCAGGCGTATTTATTTACCACGACTGATAACCATTGGACTGTGGGAAACAGTAAAATGTTGTGAAACAATCACTGCATAATCAGTGACACTCAACAACCAGTTATACTCCGCTCTGGTGATCAAATACTCATTTTTATGATGGAATTATCAACATTTGACAATTTCCAAAATAACTCAAAATAGCATTACTTTCACAACACTTTGTATTAGTTTAGTGTATCACAGTTCTGGACAGTACATTATATCCCTTTTGCCGGTATGCCCAATTTTTATGTCACCACAACAAACTACTATGTGCAAACAATATGTACATCTCCGAAAGCTTGAGAGTACAGTCTAGTTTTTCTGCTCTTGTTGCAAAGAAACACATCATTCTTTAATTCATGTTACATAAAATATTTACCATGGTAGGCCTACCACAAAAAAAAATTTACGCACACCAAATAAACTTATACCAATTTCTTGTATAACTTTGTATACTCCACAAGGAAGCAATTTCTCTCATTGAGTACAGTAATAGTAATACACTGAATATTTAGTGCAGTGCATACCTAAAAAAATATTATGCTCACTATACAGGATGTTGCAAAATTCCATGTCAATATTCTAGGGAAACAATCCTCACATTTAGAGGAACAAAAAGTGTTATATGAACATCACTGCAAAAACCCACCGTTTCTGTGCTACAGTTGGCAATACATGATGTACGGTTGATAGCGCGCGGGTAGGACCATGTTGCTGTGAGGCATCATTACAGCAGTACATAACATGTTACTACGCCACACACTACGCCACTAAGACACAGACAGTAGGAACAACTGTGACACAGCAATGCGATCCTACCAGCGCGCTATCAACCATACATCATGTATGCCAACTGTAGCCCAGAAACGGTGCGTTTTTGGACCTATGTTCATATAACACTTTTTGTTTAGACTAAATACGACTAGGGTTAGTTTAATTTTCATAATTATTAATTTACTAATATTGATTAGTAATTTTGTCATGGGGAGTTCAAATTAATCTCATTTTGTTCAGCTACGTATTTCATGAATTTTATCTAAGTAACTTGTCAACGTAATTTAAAGGCCGTAGGGCGTAACTTACATTTTCAGTTTTAAGTTTGATCTGTGTGGATGGCCTCAGGCGTGTGACAGGTTGATACCTGAGGAGCACTTGAGGTTGGACAAAGGGCCTTGAATTCTGGGAATCGCCCGTTACTAAGTTTCCGGCGATGGCAGCAATGTATCACCCCGCCAGTGGCGCCTTCAGTATATTGTATAATTTTATGTCAACATGTTCTTTTTAACGAAGTCTAGAAATTTATGTGTTAAGTATACATTGCCAGGAGTCGTACATTTCGAATTGAGAGTTCTGAGCAGTCCATGTAGAGTATAGTACTAATTAAAAGCGTTCCGAAGGGATATGTGCGCTAGGTTGGAAGCTATGGCACCCCTGGTCAGCCACGCGTGCCCTGGGCTCTCCCCAGTTCTGCTTGACCCGCTGTGAGATGAAGACGCGTCATGAATGCGCTCGCAAAATGAGGGGTTCACCCACGTGGCGGGTGGACTACGTGATGTCGAGGGCCATTTGCCTAAGTTGAATTAGCTTCATATATTTTTTTTATATCCATCAATTCACCGCTTGATGGAAGTCACTGTAATTTATTTGAGTGGCGCGATAATTTTGGTACGAGTTTACCTAGGCGTTTGGGCGTGATGTACGCGGGTCTGAAGGAACACTGTTATTTGTAACTCTTGCAAATGGCTTAAGTTGTAATAATTTGTCTTAGTAGCCTACCGGTAGAGCATTTTTTTTTGTTGTTTATTTGTAACGTCAAGTAATTTTGCACCTTAGTAAATGTGCCATTCACATGAAGTCTGACTATTTAATTTCCGTGCTCTTGCACGCCTTCGTAACCCATGATATACCCTGAGATGAGAGTTCTCTCTGCCACACGTGATGCCGTGGCAGTTTCAAGAGACAGCATGAAAACAGTTTTTCTGTGGTAGTTTGGGGCTTAAGTACCACCACAACGTGTTCTTCAAAATCTACAACTCAGCATTTGCTTGATGTCCCCGTCATTAAATTTGGCTGTGTGATACTGAATAGCTTTCAGCACTGAAATTTTTATGTCTAAATATGGCGAGGTTACCTGTCTAGCCTTCCCTTAAATAACAGTAGCTTATTTGGCTGAAACAAACTGAACTTGCATGTGCACAACATGACAGTGCAAGCATACATTTTCTAACTAAAATAAAATAACATATGCAAGCATTAATACCTTTATTTTTCTTGTTGCTTTCAATTTAGTTCTGCACTATCAGATCATAAAGCAGTATGTTTTAAGTTCCAAATATGTAGTGCACTATCCAAAAAACTTTCCTTTCGTGGTACAAATTTAATATCAGTATTATTATCATAGACAATCACAACACTTAAAAAAACTTGTAAAAATATTTTAGGTAGACTACATACCAAAAATTTGCACTCTCACAACCTAAACGGAAATAACTGTGTTATATAAACATAAAGCATAAACAAACAAGGGTATGCCTAACTGCCCAGATCAGCTTAAAATCAATTTGGTTATACATAACAGTTTAATGCCCAGGAAATACACAGGCCTATGTACTTCCTGGAGGCCTAAGTCTTCTGTCCTTTTCTTTTGGTAAGGCAATATGTAGATCTACATATTTGCAGATGAAAGGCACAAAATCTCATGTGGACTTGATAATAAACGCTACCATTTACTTGCTATAAAATAAATTAAGCATGAACTTTTTCGTACAAAAAGAAATTTGTTGAGTCGGCACCTTGAAAAAAGCATATTGGTATATAGGCCTACAACAAGAACTGTAAATGCACGTTAACCTACAAGTTCTTTTAAAATATATGGTAGGCATAACTTTTATTTTAATTTACCGTAATACATTTTTGTGGATTGATTACTTGCTTCTTTTTTGCACAAGTTTTTGCTAGAAATACCATGCCGCCAGACAGCCGTTAATAAAGGCTGACCGTTTTGCAATTCCTGTCTTCCAAAACATGTCTTAGTTCTCGCTGTAGTTTTCGATTACCGGCAGGGTTTTTAATTCCCACATTGCACTATATTAAATAGATGCACAGAATATTAAAGTAACACCTATACGAGAATCCCAAACACACACGGACACGTTTACTCTTCATACTCGCAGCATGGCCGTCATATGCTTTAGTTACCAGTACAGGTTGACTGATAATGGTGTGGTTGTTTGCAAAATAGTCATAGAAATTACACAATTTGAATAGAACAAAATAGTTTACTAACGCTGGATAGGGAGCTGTGTTATTATATTACAGTTGCTCCAAAATGCTTACTTAATTTTCACGTATACTACATACCATTTTCAACGTCGGTGATGGAAGTTAACTGATTTGCTGTTCAGGGCTGCCACTACTGCATCAGGCCATATGATCACATCCTGTTGTTTTAAATGGTACATTATTCTAGTGTGCTAAAAATATTGGCATTACCAGCTATTATACAGAATTCTTATATGGTATGGACTGTACTTCGCAGACGCACTAGAAAGATTTAGTAATTCCTCTTTGTGTAAGCCTACTTTAAAAAACCTGAATTAAAGATGAATGTGAATATCAGTTTACTACCCTTTACTAACAGACGTTGTACACAATACAAAGTATGACCAGAGATAAAATTATCTACAAAAATACTGCATCGCTTCAGCATACATAATTAAACATCAGAGTGACTGAATGCAAGTGCTACATGTCAATGAAAGAGTGTATACACAGCAAATCATCCGTACAGCTATTAGTCTAACATTATGTTCTTACACAGGTAGATTAACTGAACATATAAAATGCATTATGTGAAACCATAGCCAGAAAATGAAGAAGAATAAGTAAGCTGCTCAGTACACAAAAAAAAATTACGTTGCAATAGCAAACAAAGGAGCATCAATCTTTCATACAAACTAAACACACCAATTGAAATTTATTAAGTGAATAAAGTATACTTCTAACCAAACATTTTACTGAAAATGTTAACTTATAACATGGCAAAGTGAGGATTCCTTACTACTGCTTGCCTTATGGAAGTTCTGCCCCATAGAGATACGTTGTTAAGGAGGGAGTTGAAATATAGTAAAACAAAGCTTATCTTATCTGGCCATTAGACACACGATACTATGACACTTGAAGAGTACTTCCACAAGGCAGACAATACCTGAGTACATAAAGCAAGTGTTGCCTGGCCACCTGTGGTGCAAGGGTGATAAGGCAAGAGTGATAGCCACGTAACTGTTCCGAGGTGCCCGCCAGTACACCATGTCTCAAGACTTTGAGCCAGTCATTTCCAACATTTCTTCGTTGTAGGTGAAGGCAGTGAAGCAACGGTGAACTTCATACTTCTACAGCAATGTGCCAGAAATAGGTGATTCGGAACAAAGTGAACACTCAAAAAAGTTCTGATCAATTTCTATTTTCTGGCAGTTTATATCTTTCCGCCAAATGTAAACATAAATATTGCCACGTGCTTTTGTTTACAACTACATTAAACTGCTCCAATAAATTTTAGCTGCAATAACTACTCAAATGCATGGGGGCTGAATAGAAGATACAATAATAAGTAATCTTAGTTACAAATACCTGTGAGTTAATGTCTTATAATACTGGTTTCTGTCTATCGACTAATTTATACAACACGCACTATTGCAGTTACGAATCTCATAAATGCGGGCATAGTTTATTTGAATTTGTTACTCAAAACCGCCACTAAAAACAGACATGACACACGCAATTCAATAATTCAAGTTTCATTCAGTTCTACTGCCACGAACGACGACACACTTCAGAAACAATAAATAACGTACTTTCTTAACATGTGAAATAAAAAGTATGTTGTTTCTAGGCTGGCAAACGTAAAACATAATTTACAGATTACCGATGGTTTCACATCATTCGGCAATGATACTCAAAGTAATTTCCAATACTTTTAAATGTGTATATACGCACAACGGACAAACACACACAAATGATGCAACTTGGCGGAGCGGCAAAGAAACGGCGAGAACCTAACTCTGATGCCACCTGTTGGTGAAGTTTTGAACTGTCTGAAGCGCGGAGCAAGCAGTAACGACCAAGATGACTCGAGGTCGGCGATAGCGTCGCATTATTCTCGCACCAATTGAGTCTAATTATACTGTAAGTATGAATGTCAGTAAGATCATAAGTAAATATTTTGAAGCATATTAAATACAGAGAGGTTGATTTCATCATATGTTCTTTCACTAATGTTGTATTCAAGTAGGAAAATACGAGGAACTACATGCGATGAATCGCTACCAACCATACAAGCAGTAAAGTAACTCTTGCTAATGGTGACACACATGCAGTAACGGCTAATGATTTCTTTCAAAAGGTTAAATCTTTAGTGCTCACTTTATCCCGAATGACCTATTTGTTGCAAGCTCTACAAAACATGAATGGAATAACGGAATGTAGTGTTACATGTAAGTTCCTGAGCCTAATTAGTAGAGTGCGACTAACAAGAAGCAGTGAGTGAGCCAAGGGATGCCATCAGATAACACAGTAGTTGTAGTGTAGAATGGAGGAGGAGCCTACTACCAACACCATGCTGCTTGGCATAGTGTGTCGTGATGGAGGTTAGCATCCTCACAGCTTGATGACTTACATCCGTACTTCCACATTTCAAGTCTTACACACAGGCTACTTACCATCTACACTTACAACACAGGTCACAGCAACATGCGATACACTGACAGGTTTACCACAACTCCTACGTCTCGTGCAGACATGTGAGAGTATATCGCTCGAGGGGGAAGAATGCAAAAAGCAGCAGAGGAGTTTTATCCATTATCTACTGTAACTGACCAATCCAGTAACATATTGCCCAGCACATTAAACACTTAGGGCCGATATTATAAACCTCCTTTGAATGACAACCAACTGCTATCCCCTTATAGAAAGCATTGGTGAGCAGTTGGTTGTCATTCGAAAGAGGTCTATAGATATGCCACTAAATACCTAAGACAGCAATACAACATTGCTCGTGTTTGTTTTCTTGACTCATGTCCGGTATAATCCTTCCCTCCCATTCAACTTCCTTCCAAACATCAACAATCAATACCTGTATCAGTTATATCGCAGCTACCTAGCAGGTAGTGTTACATAGCGTCAAATTTTCTAGGACATTTCCAAGATCACACGTTCGGGTAAACGAAGTGGCTCATGACTGTAAAGTACTAAAAAATGTTTGTGCTGATGAAACCTATTTTGAAGCCACCAAAAATTAGTGACTACACGAAGTTGAGAAAGACGATTGTAGTGATGCTGCCTGAAGATTGTGATAAAAATGTTGCCACTAATACCAAAAGAAGAAGCAGAATGTACTAATGAGTGAAAGTGAGGAATAAACATCAAATGATGAAACTGAAAACTCAATTTAAAAAAACTGTTGAAAATGAGTAGTAAACACATTTACATATAGAACACAGACACAAGAGCACAACATTGCAATACAGCCAGCTGGTTTGTGAACTTCTGCACATATTGGTGTCGATGCACATCCTGAAAGTGTATGAATTTTGATAATAAACTACAAACAGCTTCAATCATTTTGAAACGGTAAAATCTTAAAATTAGCAGACAAAAGCTAATAATTACAAGTATGATCTTGATATGACACTAGTTGAAGGTAATAATTACAAGCATGATCTTGATATGACACTAGTTGAAGGCGCTAATAGATTTGCTGTTTTATTCAACAGTTTTCACATTTAACCATGAGTCAGAATAAGCACTTTTTGCAACATATCATAGCAGGAAGAACATTTTTTAGGCAAGTTCTGAGCAGGAATTAGTTTGAGTGTCTTCTAACAAACCTGCAGTTTGACACCCTGATAATAGAAATGAACGTAAAAAGATCTGACTGGATGCTCCCACTGGAGAAATTTTCTATAAATGTGTAATAATCTACCACTTGTTATGCAGCCTTGAATCTTGTGCTCATGTAGATGACAGAGAAGAAGTCTGATTTTATGAGGTCTCATGGTGCCAGTCAATGACCTTGTAAAATAACTCATAAAATCCAGTACTCATAACATTGAAGTTCTACAGTACTTTTAAGCTTTAGGTGCACTGCAAATTAAAAAATTAGACGTCCTGGAAATCTTGTAAAATGTACTTCAACATGTGTGTCTTGCATATGTGAAGACACATTATGTTCACAATGGCTATATACTGTATATATTGGAAAAACTTTGATATGTTCCTCACTCTAGAAGACCAAGGATTTCTTCAGCATACTGAAGCAGTTTTGAAGTGGTCCTCAGAAATTCAATACATAACCGCATGAATAATAATTTGTCTGGTGAAAACTAATTTGCTTCAATTCCACTGTAGAATTTATTACATATTAAAGGACTTGCATATGCAAGTACTCTCATGAAAAACAAAAGCAAAATCCCAAACCCACTTTTGCCACCAGTCTCATGCTGAAGGGTCTGCTATGCTATACTTCCGTAAGACAAAATTACCTACCAATTGTCACCTTTCAGAGCAAATTTGTTAAAGACATATGTAATCACAAAATGCTGAACAATACAGTAATACTTTCTCAATTAAGTAAAGTACATTAACCATTTTATTTAAATGTACGTATGCTGCCAAATTTTTGAGGTTGTATTTTTTTTTTCTTTTTGCACGTCATCAATCCTTGACCCCAACACCTACTTCTGCCTGCCTGTTAAAGTTAACATCTAGAACAATCTTGCTACAGAAATTAAAATACAGATGAAAATTAAATTTATGAAAAGGTGTTTTTTTAAAGTGTTTTTTGGGCATGAAAATATTTCTTTAGCCACAGTTTTCAAGGTACAGTGAAACCCAGGGTTCCCTATTTAACGAACTCAGATTTTACAAAACATTGATTTAGCATCAATACCATATTTTCAGTAACCGTGGAATTTCGTAAAATCTGGTTTCTACAGTATTTAACTTTGACGAAAGAAACAGTATTTCTTTTCGTAACACTGTACAGAGATCTGTATGGCGATTTCAGAAACACGACTTTGTCATTAGTACTGTGATGGGCTGCAGGCTGAGTGAGCTAAGACTGTGAGCATTTGAAATCCCCGCCTTGGACTGTTGTTCTCGTCGCTGCCGCCATGTGCGCTGCTATCCTCGATGCCTTCTCCTCCCAATATTGGTGTGTGCGCGCGCACACCTCCTTTCACCCCTTTCCCTCCGCTCGCCTTCCATCACGGCCTGTGCCTTCTCGGGTGAGTCTCTAGCGGGACTCTGGCAGGCTCGCACCTCTCCATCTTCGGTTCCAGCCAGAACGACGGTAAGCATGAACTCCATTAGAATTTTCAAACAATTGATCCGGCTCGGGTAGGCCCCTATCTTCCGTCCGATTCGATCCGTGATTTCTTTGTTTGGCTGACATGTTAATCCTTGTAAATGATGCACTCAATATAAAGTTAGCAATTAATAGTCTGTGTGTTCCTGCCTTGGTAGTCTAGTAACTCCGATATTTCGACCCCCCTTTCCTGTTCTTAATGTGACTCCCCGTTTTGCCTTTAATTCTATTATTGTACTACTGTGCTGGAGTACAGTTTGAATACCGTACGTGGTACAGTACAAAAAGCGGTGGGGTCTGAAGTCAGTCCTGGATAAGGTAGAACAACCTGACTATATTGGTTGTAAGATGCATCTAGCCTACGAACATTTATGGCTGAGTAATGAATAGAGACATGCAAAATTCACATTTTTTCTGACAGCTGACTAGACTCCAAGTGACTATAGGCTCGTTCTATGTCTTTTGCTGGCCGATATTGTCGTGACTTGCCATGGAGAATGCTTACACGGTAGAGATGCCAATCCCTGCAAAGACGTAACACATGTAAATGTCAATACATAAAAGTTTGTGGCCAATTGAACCGCAGATTATGCTCTGTTATATATAGGAAAGTGAAGTTTAGTCTGCTACCCATAACGTGAATTTTGCATGTCTCTAGTAATGAATTTCTTGAAACCTGAAAATATTTTCCTTACAACTTAAATATGTATGGACTCTGTATTTTGACAACCTTTTAATTTAAGGACAACCAAAGAATTTATTATTTAATGGCAAAAGTCGACTAAATAAACAAAAAAAAACACGTCTGAAGTTTTTGATATAATTTTGGTATTTTTGAACTGGAAATATGTTCTGCATACAGCTGTAAAGTCACCTGGCCTCACCAGCCATGTTTTCCTGCTTTTTCTTTTAATTTTGATGTAGTTTGCTTGACCCCAGTGTAGTCTAACACCGACCACAATGCCGGTCCACACATAAGAACACCCAACTCACTAAGGCAGCAACCAGTCACTTTGGTTTCATTTGATATTGTGTGCAGTGTGAAGTGAAGCCCCACATTTCATAAGTTGCCCGGTCAAAGTGATGAGTCTGTCCGGCTTTCTGAGTGTAAGTGCATCGTTTGTTCACCGAGTTTATTATTTAATTAAATATTTTCTTTATTTATTGAGGTATAATTTCTAACATCAAGATCTGTGGATGAACTTCAGTCTGCGAGGCTATGGAATGCCATCCTGAAGCAAGAAGCTGTCAATCTTAAAACAAATTCATTTGTAACTAATCAATAATTATTGCGGTGGGCTACATAGGGCTAATGTTAGCTTAGTTTTCATAATAAGTAATTTATTGATATTGATCAGTCAATTTTGTCGTAGAGAGTTCAGACTAGTTTTATTTTGTTCAGCAATGTATTTCATGAACTTTATCTAAATAACTTATTGATGTAATTTAAAGGCCTTAGGGCGTATTTCACATTTTCAGATTTGTGTAAGTTTGATCTTTGTGGATGGCCTCAGGCGAGGAGCACATGAGGTTGGACAAAGGGCCTTGAATTCTGGGAATTGCCCGTTGCTAAGTTTCCGGCGATGGCCGCAATGTATCACTCCGCCACTGACGCCTTTGTTATATTGTATAATTTTATGTCAAAATGTTCCTTTTTAACGTAACCAAGAAATTTACGTATTAGGTATATTTTACCAAGAGTCGTTTATTTTAATTTGAGAGTTCTGAGCCGCTTGTGTACGGCATAGTAATTAAAAGGGTTCCGAAGGGATATGTGCGCTGGGTTGGAGGCTATGGCACCCTTGGTCAGCCGCGCGTGCCCTGGGCTCTCCCCAGTTCTGCTTGACCCGCTGTGAAATTAAGACATGCCGCGACTGCGCTCGCGAGATAAGGGGTTCGCCCACGTGGCTGGGTGAACTACGTGATGGTGAGGGCCGTGCGCCTAAGATGAATTAGCTTCATAGTTCATTATTTTTTTTTTATTTCTATCAGTTCTCCGCTCAATGGAAGTCGCTGTGATTATTTGATTGGCGCAGTAATTTCGGGTACGAGTTTACCGAGGCGTTTGGGTGTGATGTACACGGGCCTGAAGGAACTCTTATTTGTAACTCTTGCAAATGGCCTAAGTTGTAATATTTGTATTAGTAGCCCATCGGTGGAGGGTGTTTTCTTGATTTTTTGTTTGTTTGTTTGTAATGCCAAGTGAATTCGCGCTGAAGTAAATGTGCCATTCATATGAACACTGATTCATTTAATTTCCGTGCTCTTGCACGCCTTCGTACCCATGAAATACCCTGAGATGAGGGCTCTCTCTCTAGCGCACGTGATGCCGTGGTAGTTTGAATAGACAGTCTGAAAATATTTTGTATGTGGAAATTTGTAGCAGAGGTACCACCACACAGCCCTTAGCAAACATTAACCCAAGAAAGAAGAAAAATTACTACAATCTAATACACTGAGGGGTCAATGGTCAAGCAACCGAAAAATTAAAAATTTGCTGATTTCACATGGAAGGACCCTGAGGTAAGTCACAATTTTTATTCCCGCATCTGTCAAATGCCAATCTGATAAGAAAATCCTATGTCTGGTTCCAAACTTCAACCCACAAGCTGATATAAAGCAAAATATACAATTACAAGACATTTTATCTACCTACAAGTTAGAACTGCAGTGTTTTAACACAAATATAAACAAACTATTCAACAATGTATGTACCAATAACGCTACAATAATTGTGAAAACACTTAAACCTCTGCTATCGTATGTAACCTGGAAATCAAAACATCAAGTAACCTCTAAACTGCTTGACAAACAAGAAGACTGCTTTTAAATTGTTTAAAACTAGCAGAAGTGTTGGCACTGGTGCTGTCCCCATACCAGTGAGCATCAAACCTATCAGTACAGGTGGAAAGCATGCAAGATCTATTGCCAGTGGTACAACTATGTGATCCTCAAAACAGCCTCTGCTAGCTCAAGGAGCCTATCGCATGCTAAAGGCACCACTGGACAGTTTCTTATGGCTAATTACGGTAACAAAATGGGAAAACTTCCTGGCGTTTCCCACAAAAAAGGGTAATAGACACAGTATATGAAAAGTAAAGAACATGAGCAATCATGGACATCAGTTGCTTCTGTACAAATTTTCCTGTACAATTTCATTTTCATTATTAATTAATACAGTACTCAGTATAGTACACATATGTATAGGACCACAAACTACAAATGGCTGTAAAAGAATATTTATTCTACAAAACAATCTGAAATAAAAGCAAAAGAAGTGTTAATACTGACTTTTTTTTTTGGGTCACTGCCAAAGCAAGGGAAAAATTCAAGCAAGTTGCTACTGTATTGAAGATGAAACTGCTACAGGATTGGCAAGACACTATAGTACAACACAAAAGTGAAAAGGACAAGCCAAGTTCACCATGCCTACTTCTCACCTTTCAGAGCAGCAAACTCTCGTTCATACTTCTTGAGCTTCTTGACCTTGAGACTAGTGGCAATCTTCATGAGTTGACGAGCGACCTCTTCACTACGGCACTTCTTGGGCAGCGACACCCTGAAGTATTTGAGTATACTCTCAAAGTCAAGGGTCAGTAGGTCCTTCTTGCACAACTGCCGAGTACATATATCAAGAACACACTCACTATGCTGCCAGCTAGTATGCACTACAACCATACTTATGTATGTATATCACTGTCTACACTCGCAACACTTACATCACTATTCGACACACATCTTACAACAGCGGCCCTACAACATGGACATGTAGGAGACTTACGTTTCCTTACGGCATCTACTTTTGCCCCTGGGAGCAGAGTGCATGTGGCTTTGTAGATGGGTTCTTGTCTTAGCTAGTCTGGGCTGCATGAACGGGTGACCTTGACTTGCCTAGTTGTTCGAGTAGTAGGAGTGTAGCTGAAACATTATATTGTGGCTAGGTGGGAAACAGTAAAGATAATGTCTACTGTCTGGACCATTGCTGATGTGGACTAGACTGGAGATGTGGTAGGAGAAGGGGTGGTGAGCTGACATCACAGAGGATGGAGCTCAAGCAGCCTGGTAACAGACCATGATGTATAACTTGCGTTGAGAACTGGAACATCTTCAGTAGTATAGTACCATGTGCTGGTGACTCTTCCCTCAGGACAGAAGTGTGTAAGTGTTTAGAACAGTAGGGTTCTACTCTGAGGAATGCCTATCCTGGGATGAGGCGAACCACTCCCTATATTACCTGCCTGCCTGATGCTAGGGCATAAATGTCTAATTGGATTAATGGGGTCACATCGCAGAGAACTTTCCCATCCAATGGCAACAACATATCCGAAAGTCATTGGCAAAAGTGACAGTTTTGAGTTTTAAATAAATTTCTCATGGGCGACTTCTATGGAACCAATGCAAAGAAGGCCTGCCACTGTGTCGTCGACTATTCTACGTACACTCTAACCTGCGTTTTGAAATAAACAAATACCGTATTTGTCGGCATATAGGACGACCCTGCATATAAGACGAGTCATAGTTTTGGTGGTACAAAATTACTAATTTTGAAATTCCCGACAGAAAAATTTTTTTTCCTTTGCCAGAAACATTAAAAATTTAGTTTAAATATTTTTAATGCATTTATTACCGGCATATAAACATTATTATTATTATTATTATAGTAGACACATAAACGAATAACATTGGCTAATACTGCTCTCCGCGCACCCAAGAGCCAAGGAAATGCACGGCAGCGGCCGGCGATATCTCCATTTGCCGGCAGGTGTGTGCGACTAGGCAACGCCGGCCTAAGGCACGCAGCGCACTACATGGCAACGCCGGGCAACAACAGCTGCTTGTAAGGTCATCGCATTCCTGTGCGCTGTTGTCCGCCGGCCTAGTACTAGACGGTAGACACATGAATGTGTGGTACGGTACCTAGATCCTCGTTTTTTCCGCCCGAGAGTCTCGTGCTTGCGAGACAAAGGATGAAAGCATGCGGACCTAGATCCTCGTTTTCTCTGCCCGAGAATTGTAGGTTGGCGAGACAAAGTATCTCGGCATGCGCTCGCATCGATCGCCGCTTCGCTGCGAGGAAGTGTCCTTTATTATGAATGACGCTCATCAAAATTTCGTATAGTTAATTTTACTAAAATAAATGGGGCGCTCGTTTTCATTTGTGATGAAAAACGCAATTCCTTGAAACATCATACAACTCCACAGCTTACAGCTTAGCTTTCAAATGATTTTTGGCTACCAAAAATTTTTTAATCCTCATATAAGACGAGTAGCAATTTTTGAGGGCCAAAAATATGTAAAAATTGTAGTCTTATATGCCAGCAAATACGGTAATATATCATTGCACTTCGCTATCTTCTAATTGGCTCAATTTGTGCAACGCACCGATGTACTATTTTTAACCGACAAAACTGTGTACAGTTGATATCAGAGAAAACAACAACACGCTATCTATTAAAACAAAATTGTGTGAACATTTTGTACATGTTACCGACATACGAAAACAAAAATTACATAAAACTTTAAAAATATATTAACATCTCGCGCAATTACTGTATATTTCAAAATTCAATTGTAATTATCAAGCCATGACTAACAATCGTATTAAAATATTCTGGTACTGATGAACGAAAAATTGGTACTCTATGCAGAAAAAAAAGTCGTCAACAAAACGAGTGATTATACTTACTGTAAAGTCCTCTTAGATTACTTTGTACTTCATTTTGGAAAAATCACATTTGATAAATGACCAAACAATCTGTCAATACGTCACATTCGTTTTGTTTTATGAAGAATGTTATACGAGATTTTTATTTGCGCCTTATAAACATCCCCGCAGTTTGTTTAATGATGAAGACGTTTTGGAAACCATGCAACACATTTTCACTGTTCATGTCCAACGTCACATAACCTAATCCGCAAGTCTATGGACCACGTAAACATTACAAACACGAGGACAGAACAAAATAGATCACAGAATTTTGGTGCGGACGAACTGGAACACAGCCACGACACTGAAGTATTAATGGCTAAAAATATTTGAGAAAATAAAATATTAAATTTATTTGTGATATTTCCAACTTATTTTTACAGTGATAATTATTACCGAACTAAATGTATGTTTGGTATTTTCAGAGCATCGTACTTTTCTAAATATGTACCGGCAAGTGTACCAAGAAACTCAATACGTTTAACAGTGTGTCAGTTGTTAAATAACTTGTGAATCAACTGTACAGATGTTTCATGCACTAACTATAATTATAGTAACGTCTGTTGATATTATATATTTGTTAATAAAACTTTATTAGGTGATGGAGTGGTAAATTTATATGTACACGACAGATAAAGATCTATTTCTTATTCAAGATCACAGTGCACGGGGGGTCGGCAGCCAATGAACAGGTTTGTTTATAATTTGCTTTGTTTATTACAAAACTCAGGTAAGAGTGAACTGTGAACTGAGAGTAACAAGATGCGGTGGGAGAGTATTGACACCCTATACTGATGTGGTGAACCCCAGGCAGTGAGCTACGCCGGTGATGTCCAGGGGCTGTTGCAGGTGAGAGGCATGAAGGGCAAGAGGATATTAAGATGTAATCAAACTCATGCGACGGGATGAGAGGTCTTGGGTTGGAATCAGAAGAGGGTAGGTGGGTGCTCCAATGTCAAAGGGGTAGGAGCTACGGTAGCAACCAACACAGGGTTGAAGAGGAGTTGTGTTTATTACAATAATAGTCACAGCCCCAGCCAGTAGCCTAGTCAGTATTATTAGCAGATAACCCCCTGCCCTTACCAAGTACAAATCCTCTTTGATGGCAGGCGAGAGCGGCCCTGATGTGCTGGTCCTGGTGAAGTGGTGTTAGCTACTGGACCGGAGATAAGTGAAGATGGTGATGAGACAGCATGCATGCAGTCAGCTGCTGACAGACTAAGAGATACTGGGAAAAAATTGGTGGGGTAAACTGCCTTAAATAATCACTCACTGTGCACGCCTTATATACAATGAGAGCCGAGGGAGAGCAGAGAAGGTGGGAGTGTTGAGGGTGATGATGATGATGCATCCTTGATCTGGGGCTGGGAGACATCCTCACTACCAGGCTGTACAGTGTTCAGGGGTGGGTCAGCTACCATTTCTCTGCTAGGTTTTGGGTTGCCCTATTACAAGCAGTGGTAGTGTGACTGGCGACCAGCAAACAGGGTGGACATATACTCTGGCAGATGTCAATGAGACAGGGAAGATGACTGGCAGGCCTGTGAGAAGCTCGCACAAGCATGCACCCACACGTAAACAGACTACCATACACTTAACCTGATCATCTGTCCTGCCTACGTAAAACAATCAAAAATGATATATTACACACCTGAGTCAATATTAAAACATGACCTACAGTTTAAAATATATTCTACGGGTAGTACACATTATAGAAGTCAGACAAGTTCAACTTCATTACAGAAAATATTAAAGTGGGATGGTATCATCTGTACTTACAATACTTGTGACTGACAAGTCACAAATTATTCATTACTTGCAAGTCTCCAGCCATGAAAATACAGTAGCTCTCAAATGGATGAGTGTCCATTGTTTTACGTCACTACTATGTAACTATGTATATTGCAATTTTCACCTCTGATATCTCCAACTACAGTAGTGTCCCATTATGAGTTGTTATGGTTTCTTGTTCAATCCTCGCTATTACCGAATTTGGCCAATTTTCATGCTCAAAACCCAAAAAATCACCAAAAAATTACATTAAAATTGTGTTGAAACATATTTAACAGGAAAAATTTATTATATTATTTATAAATAGTTTATTTTAGCAAGTTGGCTTCGCTCTTCACGATGATACCTAAAAAGTGTGTTGATCCTTTCACAACGAATTGAAAACCTGACAACGCAACTGGGCCACCACAGCGAGGCACAGTTGGCTCGCTATCAGTCACTCACCCGCCACTGCAGCTTCTCGCGGCACGGCAACGACTGTAGCTGCATAGAGCATACATATCAAACCAAATAATAGCTAGTTGCTTTAACAGATATTTTTACACTCAACTTCTGTGCGACCCACAAGACGTCAAACCTCTTTCACTAAGTCTGCTTTCCAAGCAACGCAGCATTTTGAAACGACTCTGGTCAAATGAGACATTTTTTTCACATTGGAGCAAATGTGGTTCCTACAAACGCTGCATTTTGTAAACAGGAACATTCATAGTTACTATGCACGGGGTTCGTACACTAGCTCATGAATAAAAGAAGAGGGCATAGGTGCATGCAGCCTCAAATCTGCATGCAAGCCAAACTACAGGGCGTGAGCAGGAGCGAGGCAGCCAAAAAACCCAGCAACATCCTGGCAATCTGCAGGACTTCACCTCGTCTGCATTCAGACTACCTTCCTGCCCCCTCCTGTACTGTCTAGCAACACCATTTCTCCCTCTGCCACAACCACCAACCTTACTGATGGTCAATCACAGTTATGTTGTTCGTCTAGAACTTAAGTTCGCGAGTCCACATCACAGTTGCTGGGCTAGAACTTAAGTCTGCGCGGCCGCTGATGAACAACACATTGGCATTTCACCTGGGCCTGGCAATAATAAAGTTTCCACATCTGCGTAAGCTTGGTGTACTATTTCCATGAAAATAAAGTGACCTCAAACTATCATCATGTATACGGTACTCTTTTTCTACTGCTCTCAAGCCTAGTACATGTCCACATTTATCGCTGGTAATTACTGTCAACAGTGATGAGTTATCTATTACACTGCAGCTCGCCCTCACAAAGCAAGGAAAATGGCTCGCCCATTTAACGACAACAGGTTTTGTGGAGTTTATAGATCACACTTCACTTACACAGTATACAGAGACCCAATATTCAGTATAGCATATTTTTTCCCATATTTGCAAAAATTTTGTGCTTCAAGTCCGACTTCAACATACAGTAGACTACTAGGCTATGTATAAGTTTCTAACTTAATTTTCGTAAATAACTTCCTGCAGCCGAAGTTTGACAGTCAAATTTATATACAATTCAGAGTCTGCTAAGGCCACAAAAACATCAAAAAAAGTTCTTCTGGTATTCATGTATGTACGTGTAGGTAATTTTTTTTGGTGAACTATTGTAAACTGATTGTGAGTTGTCACACTGACTGATGCAATTAGCAAAGCTACACTGTATTCAGAGAACTACGAGAGCAGTACGTAGTTAAAGCGACTACAACACAACATTTCTATGCAGTAAAGAACTACCGGTATATTTGCGCTGCACTAAGCACGCCTGGTGCTACGTTGTAACACAGATTAGAAAACCTACATCCGCAGCAAAAGTTTTAGGCCAACCTGTATTGGTGTAACATAAGAATTATGTACAGAATAGGTATTAATTGACACATGCTTGCAGCGTCCAGTGCTGTGAAGCTGCCGCCTCATCCCACTCGTTCCATATTCCTACACCTTTCGTTAATCTTGCGACCCTAGTTGATCCCCGCACACGTCAGTGTACTCTACCCTGACACCACATTTTTTTAAACCTTTCCTTGGTTATCCCTTCGCTCCCAAAATTGAAGGCAAAGAATTTTGCACACGTTTTCTACAAGACATTTTGCAGCCTGTAAGCACACACCACCTGCAGCGCAGCAAAAGACAATAGGAGAGAGAGGAACCACCTCTCGCGCCCACGCTGCCTTTCATTAGGCAAGTGGCCGGCCAATCACTGCGGACCACCCTGAAGAGGGCATAAAAGAGTGCACACAAGCCGCCAGAAGGAGTTCACGTCACAGTAGAGTTCAGTTCCACAGCCACCCGCTCAACAATAAAACTGCCCACATTCATGCAGTGTTTTACCCTAAGTGTGAAGGGCCCCAAGAAGTAATCGAGCTGAGAGGAAACACTTTGTGGATGCAGGATGAATAGGAAAAAAACAACTAAAGTAAGCATTCAGTATTAGGTATTGTGTTAGCCTTTTCTTATCACAACACACTTGACAGCAGTTCAGTTGCGTAACCTTCCCTGGAAACTTAACTTACACCTATCTAATGCCATTGCTAAATATGAACGCTAAACTTTCAATGAAGAATACTACTTTTTAACCACTTGTTTGAAATGTAAAGGAAAAAACCAGTATCTGTAATTACTACTCTGTTGTTGCGTATACAATGTAAACTATGTTTGTAATCTAGTAAGATATTCTATATGCAGCAAGAATATAAGCCCGCGAAATTCAAGTACTACAAACATTGAGGGATACCTCTTAGAATAGGACGAGGACGAAGAGCTGCCATTCTGTAAAGTGTATAGCTGTGATATGTGTTGTTCTATAATTTTTGACCCGAGTCTAACCTTGTTGTGTTTTGAGTTGCCGATCTTTACGTAAAGAATGTACCACACAACTTTGGTGCTTATCTATTGTAGGTAACACCAACAACATGTAAAATTTGCCAACCTGTACAGAGCACTAGTTATGGAAGTATTTATAGCTATTTTTGCATTGGAGAGTTCAATATGTCAATTAAGGGCAGGAATACATTATAAACATTAATAATTAATGATAACAAGGAAAATCAAAACTGTTTGGTTAAATATACAGTAAACTCCCGATTGCCCGTGTTAATTGGTGCTGCGCCATGCACGGATAATTGGGAAACACAGATAACCCAAAAATATCACTTCTGTTAATATAAATATGTAAAAAAAATTAATTTATATTTAATTAACTCAAATACCATAGTGAGTAATGGTTTTACCTATGAATAACGTATTTCAGAAAGTTTTCACTAAAATAAATAAATGTTAGTCTGGGCTACACGGTGAAAAACGAGAAAAAAAAAGTCGAAATTTCGATAATCCACTTTTGTGTAGTGATCTCGTTAATCCATTCTTGCGCGTATAAAGTTGACACACATTCCACAAAAAATTTTCCACAAAAATTTTTGGTTTTTACAGTGTTGAACATACAGAAAGCCACAAGGATAATCCAAAAACCATTTAATCGGTGCACAGATAATCGGGAGATTACTGTACATAACCATGTTGATAGTATTACACAAACGTTTTTTACAGCTTAAAATTTTTTTCACAGCTTTGAACTAATTTTTACACAGCTTTAAAGTTTTTAACACACACAATTTTAACAGTTTTTAACACTTTTAAACATTGAAATTGGCAACTTTTATTTGCCGTTTTTAGGGGTCCTTAGGTATAAAAGAGAGTGTTCAAGCCACCGGCAGCAGTTTTCTGAGTTGAGTTCAGTTCAGTTCAACAGTTCAGTAGTTCAGCAAAAGCTCCAGACCAACATAAAAACAACTGTAACTACTGGTTACAGTGTCTGCAACAGTACATTTCTCTACCACACCTCTAGCATCAGCTCCAGGCTTGGAAGACCAGCGGCTGCCGGATCCCTTCCAGAAGTGCCCCTCACAACCGTGACCACCCTTCACAGCCAGCTGTTAACGCCATGCCACCTACGAGCCAATTCCAAAGATGAAAGATGTCGTGACATGCATAGCTGAGTCTCCCCACAGGAACTAGTGCTCTACGGTCATCTTTCTCACGTGTCCTTAATGCTTCCTCGGCACAGGATTATCCCTACTGTGGCTTACACCATTTAACAACATACTATCTTCAACAATACTTATATCACTTATTTCAACGTGACATTCCCATTGTTGGCTTTCCTGCTTCTTTCGCCCTTCTTTAAGGGTTGGTTTCAGTCGCCATATTGAATATTATTTTTCGTTTTTTTGTAATTCAAAGAAGAAAAATGTTAAATATGTGATTATACCTGAAATTCTATTTAAATTTCGCTACAGTACAGACCTTGTGATTTACCTGTTAACAAATAATTACACCGCAATGCGAGTGGCAAAATTTTTTATGTCAATAATTTGCCCTACAAATTGCGACCTAACTATACATTACTAGCTTTATTGCCATGCTTGTATTGTAGACAAGGTAAATATAATTTGCGGTATAGTCGCTGATTTAACACTTTTCTCCTAAGAATTCCAAAACAGCGGGAAATATGGCAACTGAAACAGTGCCTTAAGGCCCTAGTGGTCCAGTATCCACTCGGATCACACAGGGAGATCAATTTTCAGACAGCCTTAATTCTTTTTAATGTCTGGGAGAATATGCTGACCGAGGACTTCATTGACTTTTAATAACACTCTCTGGAAGCAGCACTGATGGGATATTTGCCTTTCACTGGGAAAGATGTGAAAAGGCTTACAGACCTGTTGAGGCCCACTTCCAGCGCTCCTCAACAAGTCTGCCAACCCAACGCCAACAATAAGTTCCGCCGCACCACAGCCTTACACGCGCCATATCGGCGATCCCAAGGGATACCGGCTTAAATCATCAGTTACACAATACTTCCTTCACTACTATCATCGGAGTTACGACCAGGCTATGCCGAAATGCTCAGTCCAGGAAGCTTGAGGCCACACAAGTGTGGAAAGTTTGTTCGGAAGGGAACTCGAGGTTAGGGACCCTGAGACTGGGGTGTATTGGATCCAAAGAGAGGTCTCCGCCGCCGCCCGATATGGCACGCCTCTCGCCTCTCAACGGCCATGCCATAGTACGTTGGCCTTACAGTCACCCAGCGGAACCTCAATCCTTCTTTCCCTTCTGTATCCCAGCTCCCGTCTCAAACCCATCCTTGCCCACTGTCCACTCTCCAACACAACTAACTTCCTCTGCACCTTAGTACCCTCCCGTCAGAGGGATCAACACCACCATTGTTGCTTCATACTCTTGTCCTACTTCAGTTTCGCCTATTACAGACACACAGCCTCCCCTGCAGCACTAATTTCCCACACTGCACCACTACGAGGTGAGGAGAATCCGACGAGGGAGACAGCTGATGTCTTCTCAGAGGCAGGTCAGTCCCCAGGGACTGGCCCGCCGTGTTACCCCTGCGCCTTCTCTGACAGACAAGACACCCCACCTGCGTTTAAGTGATTATTTACATGAAAAGTTTTCCATAATGGCTACCAAACACTGTTGTCAGTAAATTAATAAAACAATTTCTGGTCAAAGGCAAGAACAATATTATTTGTCATCTGTTTGCAAATGTGCACACCCTGCATCTTACTGAAGAACTGGATACGTTTTCAGACTCGAGCCACGTGGGAGACCCTTTTACGTTATTAGTTAAGGTAATTGAGTTTTCTTAGATTTTTGTGTCTGGTATACTTTTTTTTTTTACTATTTCGGTGGTCTTTCCTTCTGGTGGTTTCCTTGTCCCTTTAAGTGGTGTGTGATTTGAATGCCCCCCCCCCCCAATGCCCTACACCTTACCACCACCGGCGAAATGCACATGCGTCTGGCGGAGAGTGGGTGGCTAGGTGAAGGGGAAGAGGGCTTTGGCTAGCCGGGCGGTGCGAGAGGTGGCCGGGGCTTATTATGCTAGCATGGCGCAGCAAGACGTGACAAGAGTCGAGAGAGAGAGACAAGGCTGAAGGGCAGCCCCATGAGCGGCAATGTCGTGATACGGACTTGTGGCTGTAATGTGAAACTGTCCAGTTGAGACACACAATGCATTTTAATACCGCTGTAATGATTGCAGTGGGAGATGCGAATAAATAACTGATCACAATTTTGGTGGTTGGACTGGCCTAATGAACGAGGAAACTGTTAAACGGCCCTCATCGCAGTGCGTCTAGTGGTTCGAGGCAAAGCGTGGTGAAGGCGTTGAAACTCTAGGAAGTGGTGTCCGAGGATGCAGTGGTCTGTCGGGACTGCCATCTCCAGCGCCAATATGATTAGTTCTGGATGATTAAGGTAGAACTATTCCTTTACTTGGTAGCCCTCGGGGAAGTTGGAACCGCTTCTCAATAACCTCAGATTGTGAAACGATAGTCGGCAAACTGCCATGGCTGTAGAATGTTGTACTAAAGGTTGAAGGAGCCTAGCGCGGTGTAATGACTCAATTGAATAATATGTGAAACATTTGTAGCACCCATATGGTGGGTACTAGATTGTATTGACAGTTTAGGAACATTTTACAAGGATGTACTTGGAGAAAGGACTCCATTAACAATGATACTGTCAACGATTTATCCCTAGTTAGGGGTTGTAATAAGTCTGTGAAATACCTTTGTGAGGTTGTGTGTGAGCCTTTTTAATAGTTTTAGGGGTAAGATCCCTTTTAAGTTATAATGGAATTTGCTCACGTAAATACAAGAATAAATGTTGTGTTATAAAAGGGTATTGCGGACAGTAGTTGTGAGTAGTGAGCTTAACCCCTCCTCATCTTCCTGACTTGCAAGTGAGTAGTTAAGAGTATGTTCTACCAAGTGTACGAGATCTTGTACAAGATATGCGTAGGCCCTTCTGGCACGCGAAGTCTCCTAAGGCAGAAGGGGAGCCAGTAGGGTGGAGCAGTGCAGACTGGCTAAATAAAGCACCCCAGGCCATCAAGTATGCAAGTTTGCAAAAATGTTTTTTAAGTAGAAGGCACTAGAGGAAAGTACTAACTGGGTATCGAAAACATTCAGGCTTCTTGTAGATGACTACACACATTAATGACAAACCATAATTTAAACACTATGAATGTATGTTTGTGAATAGTCTGTTGCTTTTAAGTCTAAGGATCAGTAAAGATGGCTAGAAAAACCTGCATCACTTGTGTCAATATCAAGAAGAAAAGAATTATAATAAAATGTCAGTTTTATAAAACCCCTTCTCCCACACAGAACTTTGATGGTTTATTTTATTTTATTTATTATTTACATTCTGTCAGTCCCACCATAAGGATATCATCTGAGATGCTGGGATATAGAACAAGTTAAAACCATATTACATACACTTTCCAAACAGTAACACTTTAAAATTATATTAAACTATTGCAAAAAGTAACTTAAGATAAAAACACAATTTAGTACCAAGTCAAGAAATAAATACTTAAATCACACATCACAAATAAATAATAATTTTAAAAAATATATATACATTTAAGTCCTAATTATTTATACCTACAATGTTACTTTACTTTATATTTGCAAGGTATTCATCAATTTCTTGTAGATTATAAAAACATTGAGACTTTAACAATAACGGAGTGGATTTAATAAATACATTAATGATCTGTTCTGTTAAATGTTTAGGTAATTTATTACAGAAGTGTATACCCGTATTATACATGCCTTTTGCATACACAGAACTATTATGTTGCACATTTCTGAGTTTATAACAATTTCAGGTTGAATACTGATGAATGTCATTATTGGTCGTATAATAGTTTTGATTTTTTAAAACTAATTTCAAAACATTTATACTGTATATACATTATAAAAAGTTTCAATATTATAAATTTTAAATAGTTTTCGACATGATGATGACCTTTCAGTTTTAGCCTGTCAAGGAGGCAAGAAAAGAAAGGAATTTAAAAAATAAAAATTACAATAAACACCCGATCTAACGACATCAGATCTAAAGACATTAGCAATCTAACGACATCAGATCTAAAGACATTAGCAATCTAACGACATCAGATCTAAAGACATTAGCAATCTTAACGACATAATTTCCAGGAAAACTGAAAAAAAAATATTTAAAAATTTGAACTAAGCTTATCAAAGTGCAAGAAGGGAAGGGAAGAAATATGTAAGTCATGGCTTTCCACAACATTAGAAAATTTATCACATAGTCGTCACAAATCAGCTCTATAGAAACATAGAAAACTATACAGCAAAATAACTCTTGAGACTTAATGAAGCAGACATCCAACATAAGACTTCTTCCGCAAATTTTAAACTGATTTAAAGGTTGGGGTTTTGTTCTTAAAACATTGTTTACTTCAGTACTGCTTTTAGACAGTTTATTTACATTGACATTTAATGTTAAATGAATATACTTAAAATTTAACTCTCTGTAAATAGTGTTTTTTAAGGTATTTTGAAGATTGACTCTGATAATTTTAAAGGTTGGTCTACATTTTACGTATTCTTAATCCATATACATTTAACTCTCTTGTTTATGTAACAACCTTTTTGTCACTACATATACACAATACAATTGTTACATTTTGTATAACCGACAATATATGATTAACATTTTTAAAATACAAATTTCAAGCAACTTACTGATGAAACAAATTATGCTGCCTAAAAATGTTTGTTTCAGTACGAAGAACTTGAGTATACAAAAGCAAGTGGTGGTTGGGATCCTTGAAATTTGTTGTAATGATAATGTTTGTGAAGTGACTGGCGAATGTGATCTGTTTTAAGCTCCTACTTGACCTAAATAAACATTGTATGGGGAGGTTGCCCGAGGAACAGGGTGTCACACCACGAACTGCAGATTTACAACTGGGCATCCGTAAGCATCTGCTTGCACCAGAGGATGACGTGAAATGAGACTGTACAATGAAGAAGTGCCGGAATGAGAAAGACGAGCGTAACAGGAGATCCCCAAGAAAACAAATGTCATCCGGCACATTTTCCACGTGTGAAAATCAGAGGACCAACGCCGCCGGGAATCAAATCCAGATTTCTTTGGTGGGAGGCGAGTGGTCTGAACACACTGCCACTGCAGTCCCGTCCTACTTGACAAGACAGTGTGATACAAGCCCAGCAGAACACAAGCGGCAAGAAACATAGTTCTGATGCAGGACACACGTACCATCAGCAGAGCGAGGGCGACCTGGAAGAGCGTGTCGACTCCTTGCAGCAGGAACACGTCCAGTATGTGGAACACAAAGTAGAGAGGGAAGCGAGCAGTGAAGAGCGTAAGGAACCACTGCGAGGCAAACATGTGAGACTCCACTCCCTTGTCGGAGAAGTGTTGCCACAGCTGGGGCAGCTGCTCCTGTTCAACATACAGCACAGCTACAGTATCCAACCAGTCTATAACTAGAACTGCATCAACACACACACCTCCATAACAAAACTACTTACAAGCTTAAACAATATCTAAACTAACAATACAGTGCACCATAATGTTGAAATAAAGTTTACGGCATATTGTCTGTTTATTGCAGTTAGCCATTTCTGGGCGAAAGTACTGTATACTAATTGCAAACAACTGTAGCATGCATAGAAATTTTCTTTTGTAGAAGAAAAAAAAATTAGCTAAGATTTCAGCAGTACACATAGTCTGAACCTCAAAACACTTTGCATACCAAAACATACAATACACGTTCTCTGTCAAAAAGAAGGTACAGTATATAACTCAAAATTCAGCTCTCAAAAGTGGGTCAATTTCTGAGTTGTTAAGAGTGTCTGTACACAGCTGATTCAACAGCATGAGTAATAACACCGTTAACAAAACACTTATGATTTTCTCGAGAGGCTTTATCTAAATTACAGAAAAGTATTGGCTTGGTATTTATTGATAAGTTTTATAAAACAGTCGAGCTGAGCTTTGCTGAGACACGACGACACAGCGTATGGTACGTGTTACAAATACTCTGCCAGTATTTATAATCAAGCCTCGCTACTACGAAAAGCAATGGTTTCCGAGAAATTTGTCATAGTTGCATTGTCGTCGAACTACCCAACTTCAACCACTTAAAAAAAATTTTTTTTGCAAAAAGTGCATTTTTTTGTCACTTCATGTTAAACTGTCATTAGCAAAAATCAGACAATCTTTAAAAAAGTAATACGTAATTATTTAATTTAACAGGCATAATTTTTCTGTACAATACTGATACCAGACAAACCTTGTAGTTTCCAAAAATTTTAACACTGAGTGTGAGATGCGAGTGCCGTATTGTGGTGCCTATAGGCAGCGTTGCAGAACAATGCGCGTGCCTAGATCCTTCCTCATGACGTACTTAGTGGCGGAGGATGAACGACATCAGGGATCTAGATATGCATCAACAAGTGAAACAAGGCGATGGCAGACAGCATGAGAAATAAGATGGAGATAATGTTTCGCTGTTCCTTCAGAATGCGCTACTGAACAACGTGCAGGTTATTCTAGCACCGTGCTCCAGCATGCACCATAGAATAAAAATTAATTACTTAAATGTAAATACAACTCGCCGGCACAAAAAGACAAAGAAAAGAGTTGAGGTGAATATCATGTTACTTTTGCCATAGTACATGTAGTAATCTGTTTGACGAGTGTCGTATACTTGTTTTTTAGCATGCGTGCTCTCGTGATAATTCTATTCCTGACAGAGTACAGTGGTTTTAACATGTTATAGCCAAGTGTGGAGCAGTTATTTTAAAATGTTTATGTGAATATACCAGAGCATCCTTCAAAAATACTTTTTGGTAAGGAACTTGGAAAAAATATATATATATCCCACTGAAATTTTACGACAATGACAGGCTTTGTTCTATACTACTGTTGCGTGTGCAATTTCGCACTGTGGCACACGTCAAATAATTTGTGCACATTTTGAATAACAAGTAGTCCAAACGGTCTAATTTTAACCACAGTTGTTTGCCTTATTTATGCAGATATAGGTCATTACTGTTTTCCAAAAATAAGACTCAAAAAATTAAGGCGCGGGCATCTAAGAGTGATAAAAATAAAAAAATACTTCCCAAAAAATTTTAATATGTATGTTAATTTACAACTGAATTAACTCAATTTCTATGTGAAAAGTCTAAAATACCGTATTTACGCGCATATTGGCCCCCCGCGCACATACGCCCTCCCCCCCTAAGTTTTGAAACTCAAATTTGGAAAAGCTAAAATATTGCACAGGCCCCCGTATGTGTATTTCACGAGAAATGAGAATGCTGATGTCTGGCAACCATGTACCACGCGCTGTCATATGATTTTATTTTGTGTATCGTATTCGCTCATGTACCCCACGCAACTTTTTTCCCCCCAAAATTTGGATTATAAAAATTTGAGTGCTACGTGGGTAGGTAACTGTCATGCGCGGAGACTTTACAACAGCGCGGTAGGCTAGGGCACACAGCCATGCAGCCGGAGAAATGCTGAGCTGGAGGCGCGATCGATAACTAGTCACGTGTTTAGGCGGCATTGTTCTCGGCGCGTAGCAGATAAGTGTTTTTGTAGTGACTCGATAACATTAGTATTTTGATAGTTCTTTGAGAAATCAAAATGTCAAAACGACGATTGCGTTCGTTTACAGTGAGTAAGAAGCTAAAAGTAATAAAGGAAGCAGAAGAAATAGGAAATTGCGCGGTACGTCATAAATACATCACACCGTCGTGTATTAGAGATTGGCGCAAAATGAGTAGCAACGTCAACAATTTCGTCGTGATTTAACATTTTGGTCTACTTAGGCCGGATAATGACGGTAATTTTATTTTGCTTCGCGTGTTGTGTGTTGTATCACACTTCGCACACCTCATGTACTTTGTTCGCGCTTTCGTTGCTTCGTGTGGACTCTCGTACAATGTAATGAAGTTTATATTACACTTTACACTATTAATTGTTCATTTCGTTGGTTTTTGGACTCCTCTTTTCGCGTTTCAACAAATTCATTCGCACGGAAGCCATGCAGACACATTTATATTTGGTAACATGGGACGGCCGGCCACTCGACACAGCACGGTCTGGCGGCCTATGGTCCGTCCAACCCATGCTCTTCAACAACTGATTGTTTATGTTTTTGATACACTGAAGTGATTCATTTTTCTAACCTATTGAATTTGTTTGTATAAAATTAGTTACCATAAAACAATGAACCATATTATGTGCTAGCAAATTTAAGATTTTTTTTTTTTTTAATTTTTCCAAAAAAAATTATTTTTGGATTTTGTGATACTTCATTACTTTTTTTTTCTTTCGTACAGAGTACATAAATAGAAATAGTACAACATTAAAACATACCTAATGTTAACAAATTATACATTTTTCTGAAATTTTTTTCCCCCAAAATTGCGCACATAAATTCCCCCCCCCCCTTTTTTTTTTAAAGTCAAAATTTTGGAAAAAAAAATAGGGGGCCTATGTGTGTGCGTAAATATTATATACAAATACCGGTAATTGCTTACATGTAACAAAAATAACAGACACATCCACAATGTAAACAACATCACGCGGCTGTTGATCGTCCTTAACCACTCCATCCCAACATAGTAGCTGGCTGACAATTGCTGCTAACAAGATGGTTTCTTGGTGAATTTCAGGTCAAGTATGATATATTTACTTGTGTCAATACCCCACCTTATTTTTTTTTAACACTGAGTGCTGAGGATAGAATTATTGTCATTTCTAAAAAAAACTGACTATTTTAAGAAATTTTTATAAATTTATATTTAAAAAAATTTTAAATCAAAATTTAATAAAGTTTTCACCATTTTTAAGTTTACAGTTTTCTCTTCAAAACAATATCTAAAATATAATTTTTCAATATTTTTTGAAATTTTCAAAAATGGTTTTATACACAACCCTTTTTTTTTTTTTTACAAAAAAAACAAAAACTGGACAAAATTCTGATTTTACAGTATATATGAGAATCTCTGTTCATATAGTTCCTTATTAACACTAATTTGTGTTCATTTTGGGGGTAACACTTGTGCAGTTACAAAATTTATAACACACAGTTCTTTTTGGAATGATAAAGAGAAAAACACGGCTCAATACACACTGCAATTTTGCATACACTACACTGCCAAGTTGTGTCCTTGCGTCCCGTCTTTCCAGTCCTTGCTTTTCCTCTTTCAGAGCACACCTTACAATTCTTTTGCTTCACTTTTCCTCCCTCTGGCAGAGATGTTTTCTCTGGAAAATGTTTCCCTGAAAGTCTGGATAAACTGGCTCCAGAATGGGAAGGAACTTCTTCAAAGACCGCCAAGTCACTGGCAATTCGCTTCATTAATGTTGTAGAAATACACATAAGAATCATATGAAATGCTAACTTTCGCCACCATTTCACAGACCTATGGTTGAACGCACCATATGACATACGTTGATCAGTGAGGTCTACACCAAACTTCTTAGAGTTATAACTCACTACAGCAGCTGGCTTGGTCATCATTCTTCCTTTTCTGTCAGAGTATGTTACCATATCAGCTTTGTGTCTGGTGCTTAGCATGTAAACATCTCTTTTGTCCTTCCAGCAGAGCACCATCATATTCCCCTTCCTGCGGAAAATGTGTTCTCCTTTCTGTAGTTCTGGTTTACGGAGTGCACGAGGCATACCTGATGCGGTTTTTCTGGACGGTTCCCACCAACCCTGTTTGTTTATTTTCTAACTCCAGGGCTAGTAAAGGGCTTGTGTAGTAACGGTCTATATACAGGGTACGGCCTTTTTCAACCAAATTACCAAGCAATCTACCAACAACTTAAGTAACTACATTGTTCTGTCCACAAAAAATTTGAAGTTCCACACATACCCAGTTTTAGAATCAGACAACATTTACACTTTTATACCATAACTAGAGATGGAAATTTTTAACATCTAAAATTTTACCATTTAGCATTTTGAATCTCTCATTTAGCATTTATTTGGCATTTTGCCTTTTAAATAAAACACAACAATATTATAGTACAAAATACTGTTAAAAATGTGTGATTGATGTAGAGAAGGTTAAGTCTCCTGAACATGGTACATACCTGTAAAAAAATGTAAAAAAAAATGCACCTATTTTTGTACTGTAAAAACACGAAACATAGACCTGAAAATGCTTAATGTTTATACATCCAAAATTATATTAATGACATGCTTTAATTTAATTTTTTTTCTTTCCAAAAATAGGCTACTTTGCAAAATATTCTCTTGCAGCTGGATGATCCAGTTTGTGGACAGGACTGTTAAGATTGCAAACACATTTGCACTGTATCTTGAATAAAAATATATATTCAGTTTTTGCTTTTCTCTGTATTTCAAACACACTGGGAACTGATGTTTGACGTTTCACAGCATTCTTTTCCTCATCTATCTGTGAAAGGAAAATCTTCTTTGCAGCCTGGTGGCTATCTAATTTTATGTGTTTTTCAAGTGTTTTTTTTTACATTCCACACGACAGTTACATAATTTGCACATTAATATGTCTTTATCACTTTGGTACAACTGCTTATTTTTATATTCACTAACTTGATGCTGAATGGAAATGCTGTTTCTACCCATTTTATACACCCTGTGCCATTCACGACAATGCGCACATAAAATATATACTCGTAAAATCCAAATGATTTTCTCTGAAGCATCGCGGAACAGAACTAACACGCACCCAAAGCTTTTCTTTACTTTAGAAAGGTCGAGGATGAAGACGTGGAGTAGGAAATGACAGCAGAGTACAGAGAGGACGTAATAATGATCGGAAGGGAGGGTGGTAGAGAGAGCGATCAAGACAAAGACAGTCATTGTTACACAAGGACAAAAGAAAACCACTTGATTTGGAAAAAGAGGGAGGAGAGCGTGATCAAGAGACTTTTGAGACGGGAAGGAGGATCCCTGGCAATGGTTGGACCCTCCCACTGTTTCTGGTTGGCTGGAGGATGTACAGTAGGGTTGCGAGGGGACGTCATGGAGGCAGGCTACGCCTTTCTCGCTCCCTCCCACTCGTCGATAGCCGGCTTCTTTTGAGGTTACTCTGCAGGCGTCAGCTGCTTGGCTGCCGCCACTGCTGACTTCACGCTACCGGTTAACATCGCATCGGCAGTCCGGTGTTTTGAAATGTGCTGCTCGCAAATCACATTCAGCTGGGCGTTTCAACGAACTTAAGACGGCATGAAAATTCGTCACAATGGTAGTTTATTTTGCATTTGCGCTAAAGAAAATCCAGTATTCGCATTATTTCGTAAATATGGTTAATTTCGCATTTTGTAGCAGAAAAATTGTTATTTCACGTTTTATAGCATTTATTTAGCAAAAACCAAAAATTCCCATCTCTAACCATAACGATTTGGTTTCTGCAGCATGTACTGTTTGAAGTAGAGCCTGCCCCTGTATGCACACATCCCTTCATGTATTGTAATGTCTTCTGCAACTTGATATGAGGTTTGGAATTTCTGACGCAGTGTGTCAATGAGAGGACGAACTTTGTACAATGGATCAAAACCAGGCTCTCCTTTTTGTTTCATTTGATCGTTGTTGTTCAAATGAAAATTTGACAAAAGTGATAAAAATCTGTCCCTAGACAAGAAAATTGGACAAAAGTTACAGGAAACCACTCGTGTGGTGCTCCAGTGATCTTTCATGTTGGGCCTCTTGGACACACTCATATGAATTATTATTGCCAGAAACTTTTTATCTCCCCGATTGATGCTGGCTTCCAACTTCCTATTCTACTTTTTGGTGAAATTTGCTTCAATTTTTTTTTTGCGAGCATATGAATTTGTTTCTAGTTTTATATGCTTGATAAGGTCGGGATTAATAAAATGAGAAAAAAAATCTAATGGTGCACTATGTTCATCCAGATCAGTTTCTGGAGCAACACCCATCTCTCCAGTGAATGTCTTTACAGTTGAGTAAACGTCAATTTCTGTCCATCCATCTTCAAAATCTGTTTTTGATTTCCGCACCCTACTTCTGCTATGGATTCTTCTTCTGCCCGTGTTTCTACTAGAATGGCTTCCTCTACTTACCCCGCCACTTCTTCCCCTTGAGCTGTCAACATGTAATGAACCACTGGGTGTGCTCTCAGCCTCACTTTGTGATCGTGTCTCACCACTCTCTGAAGTAAAAAAGATACCAGTAAAAATTAATTTTTTTATGTAGTAAAACAAGGGGTTGGTTGCACCTTCCAGTCATTGCAAGGAATCAGCCTACATTGGCAGAAAAATAGAAAGTGACTGTTTGCAACTTGTAATTGTATGTAACACAGACGTTTAGTTTTCACTGGAATTGTGAATAACAAGCTTGATATAACCCTCACATATGCTCAAATACCATAAAATACAAGTAAAAGCACTCGTAAATAATAAAATGTTATTTGACCAGCCTCAACAACAAAATAAGCAATAAAAATTATTCAGTTACCTGAATAACTTTCAGTTGCAGATAAAATGTATTCTGGGTCTTCATCGCTGACATCAAGATCGTCTTGCGAGTCACTTTCACTGGTACTACTTGCCATAGTATTTGTATATGCTCGTTACAAAAGCATGAAAACTGGTGAATAATACTTGATGATAAAAATGGAAAAAGAGAAGTGATCAATTCAGAATAAAAAGGAAAAATACTGCGATGCTATCACATGTTCGTGAAACGTAAATACCGCGACTTCTGAACACTTAGCAGGGGAAATCCCGAGATACATATGCGCCTAGATCCTGCAGCAAAGTCGGCCGAACATAGCTGGCGAGGATCCCCTGCCACGTATCTGTACCATGCTGCAAATGCGATCTAGCGGCGCCTACATGTACTCAAGACATCCAGAGAACACTCCAGATAAAGACGAGCGCCGTAATAATACGCCCTGCAGCAGGGGAATATATATAAACGAATTCCGTAAAATTACGGCCGTCACATTTCTCAGAGGAAACCGAAATATGTAAAATTACAGCAGTCGCATTGAAAGTGTTAAACAGAGTGAGTTAAAAAAAAGAGGTGGGGGAATTTACACGTAATACTGTCCCATTTTGGTTTGTGACAAGATTAGTATTTGTTTAGGTTTATCTTGCAACTCATACATTCTGTAAAAACAGGTCTGTTTATTTAATTATTTATTAATTCAATGCTAACATAAATATTTGAGATAGCAAAACAAATAACTGTGGATAAGTAAAGATGATGTTTGAATACTTAAAATCAATACTTATTGTTTACATACTATAATTTGTGTTTCTTTTAATGTCATAGTATTGAATGAATGTTTAAGTCAGATCACAGCTACCTTATTATCAACCAAGAACTTTAAATGCAGTTAATTGCTCTATGTCATTTATTTTATTTCTTGTTTCCTATTGAATTGTGCTATGCAAAAAGATATATAAGTTAATCTTTGTTTAATTGTTGTGAATAATCACGTGTTATGAGAAGTTCTACATTCAATGCCAGAGTTTTATTTTAATTAATAATTGAATATGATGTTTTGAGTATGTTCTACATGAAGAGGAAATATTTCTTTTGAAACCTGATGACACTTGTGGAGATGTTTGTCTGGCAGTTTGTTGGTTGGCCATTAGTATTGCACCATAGTCATCTACAAGAAGCTTGGATTTTTTTTTTATGTTGACCTCAATTAGTAATATGGTAACAAGCACTATTTTTAACTCCATAATAACTGACAAAATGATTCTGAATATTTACTTGATGTCCCTCGTTTCATGCGTAAATCCCTGAGTCAAAACAAGCCCATTATTCCAACTGGTGCCTGTTATATTATTTTTTTCTTTCTGATTTGTCTCATGAGTACTTCGGTCTCTCTGCCAACTGAGTAAACCGAGTAGTGTAGGGTAGAGAGCTAAATATATCTGTTTAGGTTCTGTAAGCTTGATCTCAGACCATTCCCCTACATTTGTTCTGCAATTCTCCCTGTCTGCTGCAATGAAACATCCACTTACAAACACGGGCTAGGGAGGTGTTGCAATACGCAGATTTCTTTTAAAGCAAATATTTTTACTAGAGTCAGTTTATAAAAGAAACCATTAACGCCATAAACCTAATTGGAAGTAAAGCGACTAACTAAAGAACCAGACCTGCAAGTTCATTATATTTACAACAGATCCTGTGCGCTACTGAGTGCCAACAGCCGAGTGTTGCTAGCATCCTATACCAACGCTAGGCTAGTAGGCGGAGTGGGGATATGGCGGTGATTACAACGCTGTCAAGTAATCGTTACTGTAAATAGCTTTTAACATATGCAGTGGTTGCACAACTACAATACTATAAACTGTGGGGCATTTGCGTTCATTCCTCAGAAGGCACCTTTATTTTATAGCGCCGCATATTTCCATCATACACACACTACTTACCGTACCTTGTACAGTAGCTACACTCTCACAATTTCATCTGACCCATCGTGTCTAAGGTGTAAAAATATTTTTTTTTTTCTGTACATATTACGGTAAATTAAAAGCTGACACTACAGAATATTAATGAAATTTACTCGCAAAAAAAACCCATTCATCTTCAGTGGGGATAAAAAAAAAAAACTTTAAATGTAAAAAAACTTCAGTAAAAACACAAAATCTTTTCTAAAGAAAACTTTAAATATACAGTACATCTTCGGTTAAAAACAAAACACTCACTTTAAATATACAGTACACCTTCTGTTTGAAAAAGAAATAGTTTATGCACTCTCGCTGCCACTTTCCTCATCGTTGCCATCTTCTTCTGGTTTATTGGGGTCATCTACTTCATCCTCTAGCGTATTTCACAATGTGTCATCATCTGAACTGTCCATTTCCGACGCGATACCAGTGACCTTGAAGCTCTTCTTCACCAAGTCGTCGGAAACGGATCGCCAGGCTTCGAGGATCCACCAACACACTTCTGCCAGGGAAGCTCGTTTTAGATGGCCGGATTTGACCACGCCTGGTATAGTAGCCAAATCTGTTTTTCCCTCCTGTAGCTTGTTCTTTATGCCCTTTGTGAGGTGGATGCGGTAGCAGTCCAGAACAAGCAACAACTTCATATGCAAAAGTCATCCTAAGCATCGACACCACACACACACACACACAACAGTCAGCCCTTTAGATTTTCGGACATCCACCCATTCTCCTGGACCCGCACTATAATTCCAAGTGGAAAGTTTTCCTTTAGTAATTTTTTGTGCTTGAACATGATGTAAGGTTGTAGTTTTCTGCTATCTGCCATCACACAACATGAAAGTACAGCATTGTTAGCTCCAGTCTCGAATATCTTTACGGAGCGAGAACCTGAAGGTGTGACTGTCGTGGACTCCGGTATATCAAAATATACCGGCGCTTGATCAGAGTTTGAGGTTAATGTATTGCACATGTGCTGCATCTGGGGTTATTGCAGGGGTGAGAGCCTATGGGTGTGCTGAATGTGTTGGGCCCAGGGCTGGATGGTAGTTTGGGGCGCACCAGTTTATTGCGGAGGTTAGGGGGCCATCTGAACACAAGTCTTGGGGGTTTGGAGAACAGGTTATGGGTCAAGGGTGAGGAGGCGAGGATTTTGTGGCCACAGTTGAGGATGGTCTTGAGCTTGTTGAGGCCTTCATGGTAGGGCACTATCAGAGGGATGTCCTGAGACAACCACATCCTTCCATAGCAGGCTTACTAACCATACATACCCAATCCAAGGCAACTACAAATGTGCAACCCAAAACCTGATATACCAACTGCAGTGCACTCAAGTGTGATGCAGAGTATTTTGGCCTCATCACAAACACACTAAGGCAGAGGATGAATGGTCACAGGGCCGATACCAAACAAGCCATAGCTGGTTCCAGTTCAAACATTCAGGACAAACCAGTGGCTGCCCATGCAGCTTCCCACAAACTCACCTTCGACTCCTGTTTCGACACCAGAGTGGTGAGGGCACTATACCCCCTCTAATAGCAATAATAATGCACAACTGAAACGCTGGGAACTGGCCCACCAATATATCACCAAATCCAGACAACCTTCAGGCCTAAACATCAGATAATCTACTTTTCACTTTCAAACTTCCCTCCACTCTAGTTCGCCCTCTGGCCTCTAGGTGTACTGGTTACAACCTTCATAAAGTCAGCCATACTGCAGTGTACTATCGCTCACAGCCCGATGAAGCTGGCTTAGCCAGCGAAACGTCGCGACCGTGCATCTGCGCAAAATGTGTGTTGTCCTTAAGTGTGTTATTTGTTCCTCTACGTGCACTACAGCTCTGTAAGTACTTGTACACTCCTATCTACATTTTATAGTAAAAAATATAAATAAATACATATATGTATATCAAAATACATTAAATAAATGAATATAAATAAATATGAATAAATATATGTAAATATAACTGTGTAACTACAAAACTTTAACTCTTAAAAATCCGGTACACGTTTACACAGCTACGTGGCACAGTTCAAGCAAAGAACACTGGTAACAAAATGAAAATGAGTTTAGTATCGGCAGTGGAGAAGTGGGGCCAGACAGATGACGGAACTGAAAGCCCACTAGGAGAGGAGGGGTGGTTGCTACGTGGGATGCAGAGAAGTTCAAACAACGCAGTCACCTGTATCCGCGCTCTGATCGATTGTGCGCTGTTGGCACCATCGCTCTGTGAATACATGGCTGCCGCACATCAGCATTTTTGTGCGGCCTATATTTAAGATATCAATTTTTCTGAAACCTTTCATCAAAAATTTATGGTGCGGCTTGTATCCGTACGCGGCCTGTATGTGCGTACATATCAAAACATATTCGTTTGGCTGATGGAATATGCTTACAGCAGGACACTTATCCATCCATCCAATTAGAATTAACTCCACTGGCTTCTTAAAAAAACAGCCAAATAAAATAATGCTTGCAGTGCTGTTTCACATTATTTTTTATTAACTTTTCTTTTTCACACTCAAATTCTTAGATGTGTTCATCAGTGTTAGATTTTAAAGTCTGTTTGCCACCCGGAGACAGGTGTAAAAAAATGTGTGGACATTTGTCTGTTGGACAGGTGAAGCATTTGCCAGCAATATAATTAGTGATGTCAACACTGGTAGTTACAGTAGAACCCCGATTTAACAAAATCGATGTTTCGTTAAATCCGACTTCCTATTTTTTCACCCCCCCTCCTCCAAAAACAAATTAAATAGTCGGACATGTTTTGTCGGAATTTAAGGCAGTTGTAAAAAAGTCTTATTGCCACAGTGGAATGCTTGGCGAGCGTGGGCTTGGTGAGTTAGGCCACCCTTGCGTGTCATCGGCACGTGACAAGTAATGGCTAACACTGCTAAGCCGTCAATATTTCCATCTCTCTCCTGCCCGCTCGACCAACAAAATTCAGGAAACTCCCATGAAAATAGTAAAAAATAAATAAAATGACAATGAAAGCTGAATGAAAAATTTGCGAGATAACAGTAAAATAATAATTAAATACACGCTGCAGCGGCCATTGTAGCTTGTGGACAGCTGCGCTTGTGAAACAAACTCGTTGGTCTGCTCGCTAAAAATACTTTGCACTCAAGCGTTTTTTTAGCAACGCAGAAACAAATTATTTGCGTTTATGGTAATAAATTCGTTGTAAAAAGTCTGCAAAAATAATATTACATATTTTGAAAAATAAATTTGCTAGTTTTATCATGGGACGCGCAAGTAAATTATCACGTTGGACACCACTGCATTCTATCTGTAATAGAATTAATAGAGCACGCTGAACTGCAGCACATTCAAACGGAGACAAGAAGCACTATCTGTGAATTAGTTCCTGAGCTGCCTACCGCCATGCTGTGGAGACTGCATACCTAGATGCTCGTTCACTTGCCAGGCGTTAGGATGAGGATCTAGGCGCGCTTGTTATGCAACACAGCGTCTCTCGGTCGGCCACGCCCACGCGTGCTTATCTCAAATACACTTGTTTGGTAACCTTACTCATAGTTACCAAGCATGGTGGAACTATATTGTGCGTCTGTATCCTTCCGCCGGAAGGAGTTCCTCCTGCCCCTCTGCTACTGAGAAGCAGTACTACTCAAGATGGCAACGCGGTAAGTGGTGTATAAGGAGCGTATATAGCTCCTTGTTTGTTCGATAGTTCTAGTGGATCTGTTAGGAATTCTCGTTACATTTTGGTCCTCCGGGCCGGATATCAATATCCGTGATTAGTTGAGTGCATTTTCGTTCGTTAGCATGCGTTGCGCAATTAAAATTCGTTTGCCGGGTGTGTGAAGGCATTACCGCGCTACTCTCAATCCATTCGCCACTCATGAATCCGCCGGAAAAATGAGATTTTGTGCTTCTATCGTCATTATTTATGAAGAAATCTGCAAGTCATGGTGAACATCGCGTCGAAAGTGCGAAGGTGTTATTTTCTTGTGCTGTTGATTGACCTGTTCTGCCACGTGCGTGAGTAGTAGCATTATCGGCGTATTTATGAAGAAATCTGCAAGTCATGGTGAATATCGCGTCGAAAGTGCGAAGGTGTTATTTCTTGTGCCGTTGATTGTCCTGTTTCTTGCCACGTGGGTGAATAGTAGCATTATCGGCGTCCTTATATGGACGTGTTTTGTTGTTCAATC
>PNEQ01054268.1:0-13043 GCA_003012365.1 Medauroidea extradentata
GGTGATTCTTGTGTTAGTTCTGCAATTATCAAATAGCTTTGTGTAATGTTCACGCAGGCATTTTCTTTTGAGAGATGTTACTTTGTTATTCAGTTCCTTAAGATTTTCCTTAATAGTAGCGCTGTATCTTTTCTTCTTGAATTTTTTATGCAAGTAATCCCTCTCTTTAACAAGCTGTTTGAGCTCGGGAGTTACCCAGAAGCTTGAAAACTTCTCTTTTGTGCTTATGATTTTTGAGTGAGTAGACATATGGAGAGCAGATTTTAAGTTATCCATGATTATTTTTGAATAGTTGTTTGGTTCCATGATGTTTCTTGTAGAATTTAATTTGTCATTTAAGTTATGTATTAGGGTGTTGTAATTAGTGTGAGAAATCTGCATGTGTTCTTTTGTCTGTTGTGTATCAATGGGTATTTCTGTTATTAGCATATTATGATCACTCAATGATGAATCAATACTTATGGTTGAAACAGTTATAGGTCTAAATTTTGTGTTGGTAAGTACATGATCAATTATACTTTTGCAATTTTCTGCTTCTCTTGTAGCAAATATGTTATTACATAAGGTATATTCTAGCGTGGAATACACTAATTGGTAGTTTTGGAAGTTCAAACTGTTGCTACTACTGTTAATATTCATGTCACCGACCAATAATGCCTCGTCTTTGTACTTACTGAGATCTTGCTCCAAGAGTGCAAGGAAGGAATTAATATGGACTTGTGGGGGTCTGTAGTAGCCACCAACTTTCATATGATTGTTTTTTAAACCTATGTAGATATCAACCCATATTGAGAAGTGGTCTTCTTCATGGATTCCTAGTAATTTGTGCTTTAATTTGTCAGTAATGTAAAGGGCAAGACCTCCACCTGATGCAGTGCGGCGACAAGCAAAGTACCCTGTGTAGCCCTTTAATGCATAGTTAGTGGTATCAGAGTTACATAGCCATGTTTCTGCAATTACTATAATACTAGGTTTTACCAGGATTTGGTGCAGTAAGAGCATAATATCAGTTAATTTATTTCTCAGACTTCTGATGTTAATGAACATTAAAGTGAGGTATTCACATTTTGTATTTGTTTTATGTTTGCTGTTGTAGTCAAGGATATCCCATTTGTGATTATAAACTAGACCATTCAAGTTTGAGACTTTGGTTAAGAAAGGTTTATCCTCTAAGCCCTCAATATCCTCTCTTATGTCTACATTTACCTCCATAATATTGACACATTGAACTTAAAGTGATTATGTAAGATTATATAAGAATAATATAGCAGAAATTTACATACAATATCCAAGCCTGTTTGGCATTTGTTGCAGTTAATAAATTTAGGCCTATAAGAAACCGCATAGCAACTTACATCATTGTACAAGGAACATAATAAAACTGTAGGAAAATGCAATGTTTTGCAGGCAGAGCATAATTTAACAATGAAACCATATCCATCAAGCCAGAATATGTTTAAACTAAGATCTATTTGGTAAGAATTATGTATGTCATCACAACAGTAACTAAGAATAACAATCAAAATAAATGACTTATGTAAGCATTTGTTGCAACTAATAAGTTTAGGCCTATACGGAACAAAATAGTAACTTACAATATTGCACAAAGAACATGATACAACTGTAATATGCAATATTTTATAGGCAGAGCATAATTTAACAATGAAACCAAATCTTTTAACCCAGAATATGTTTAACATAGGTTCAATTTGGTGAGAATTATAAATATCGTGACAGTAGTAGCAAAACATAACAACCAAAATAGATGACTGATGTGAGCATTTGTTGCAACTATTAAGTTTAGGCATATAAGAAACAATGTAGTAATTTATATTATTACACAAGAACATAATAAAACTGTGATATGCATATTTGTGGGCAGAACGTAATTTAACAATGATACCAATTTCATCAAGACAAAATGTGTTTAACCTAAGTTTAATTTGGTGAGAATCAAGGTTATCATTACAACATGAACTAAAGGTAAGAATAAACATAAATGACTTTTGTGAGTAACAGAATGTGGTGCTATAGCAAAATGCAGCACAATGACTTACTTGATGTAGTTTGGTTAGTGACATTATGAGTAGCCTGCAAATTACACTCACCCACTTGAGCTTAGCAGTCAATTCCTTCCTCACTTAGAATTTTGAGAAGATCTTCATTGCTGTACATGCGTTTTAATCTGGTGGTATCGGATTTCCTGAGGAATATCTTACAGTCCTTGGTCCACACGTACTGGAAGCCATGAGACTTCATTTCTAGCGTTTTCTTGAACAAGGTTCGGTTTTGAGGTGTCAGGTGCTCATTTAAGTATATAGGTTTCGCAGGGGCATTCACACCAATGTCTGTGGATGTCAGGTTCCGTCTTTTCTTCTTAGCTGCTAGTAGATCATTCTTGGAAGACCTTCTGCACAATCTGACGAGTAGTGTTGGTTGAGACTCCTTGTTAGCTGTAGGTAATCGATGACAAGCATCAATATCATTGTTTCCGAGTTCAACATTCATACACTTCGCTAAATTCAGAACAATTTCTGTAGGATTCTCATCCCTAGTATATGGTATCCCATGGATTTCTAGGTTGTTAATCCTAGAGTACTGTTTGAGATCATCATTTTCCCGTTTCAGTTCATTGAACTCACGACGAAGACCCTTAACCTCCGATAGCACTGCATCAAGTTCCTTGTTTCGTGTTTCCACCTGAGCTGGGGTGAATTGGATAGAGTCCTTGAGTTCCTTATTTTCCTTGCGTAATTCACGGAATTCACTTACTAGGTTTGTCAACTGAACCATGATTGACTGTAGGTTAGCAGCTTCGTCGTCTTTGTTTACGCTACCCGGATGCGTCGCGCACAATTTGCAGAACCATTTTGTCTGTTTGTCGCCACTCAGATAGTTGTAAATTTCTTCCGAAATGTTCAGACAGACTCTGTGGAACCAGTTCTTACACTTTCCTTCACAACATATCGCCTTATCACCATCAATTATTTGTATTTACACAGACCACATTTCACCTTATCTCTACCTCCCGCCATCTTGAAAAAGGTCTTTTTCGCGCACAGCCTCGTCAGAATGGCCAACCTGACAACCGGCATATTTCCCTTGGAGACTTTTACGTGACAAACTAAAACTGTCCTTGCAGACTGTATTTACAACACAGTCAATTAACTTTATTAATCTCAGTAATTTAAAGAGCAATCTGGACAGAGGACTCCACCACAATTGTATAACATGATTTTTCCATGTCACTTAAATTTCGGTGTTTAGCATATTCTTTGTCAAATGCAAGTGTGTATGATCTTTTTCAGCGGGATTTATTATTTTAAAACCACACATTGTAAAACCATATTGTATAAAAACTTATGTGATCATTCCACCTTCATTTAAGGAATTTCAACTTCCCTTCCCGAAATTCCGGGCAACCACACACTGAGCGGAGGACGAGGAGGAAGTTAGTCTTCAACTAGCGGTTCTACAGAGTGTTCATGAGCGCGCGTCCAGTGTCGCGGTCCCAGGGGACTTAAACTTACTTAATCAACCAGGTAGATTGCAATAGTGTTTTTCAGTTAATTGTCTGGAACTTTTTTCTTAATTCCTGCCCCCCCCCCAACCTCGAAGCATGATCGCATGGAAGATCTTGCCCGCCACGCCTTAACTTTTGTACTTTAGTTTTCACCAAGTGCTCAACACACCCCTTTTACAGTTTAAGCTAACGGACAGCTATAGAGCCTGCGACCTCGCTCGTTGAGAAAAATCTCATTTCATATTCACAGTATCATGCGATTAACTCTCTTTTAGCCACGAACTTGTGTGTATTCATTTTAGGGTTATTTCCTTGCACCCCGCGTCATGGGGGAACTTAAGGCCGGCGACCTTAACCCACCACCATCGTATCAACTTATGTACTTCTATGAACATTTATTCAATTATTTCAATTTATCTATACTCGCGCTATGAGACGTGCATGGAATTTTTGTGGAATTCAGGTTGTTTGGATTGCCACGTGGTACTTAGCATACCACACGGACCACACAGTATCCGATCACCTTCCCCATTCACGACAGGCCATCACGGGACAGGGCTCGCCTCGATCCTACACCCTTTTATCTTCTTCAAGAGTCTCGTGCTAACCCGAGCGAACTAGTTAGCTGGCACCCAGAAACTACTATTTCAATCTCACAGCCTTAAATTTACAATCACCACCACAACCTATGATCCAGGCCACGTCATGTTGGCGCCGCAACTAAGGGCATATAATTTTTAGTGATAGCATCTGCCTCATGATTTGCAAGTGTATGCTAGGGGAGAAGCAATCGTCATTGCATAGCACGTGGGAATGGGCCAGAAACACTCTGTTAGTCCACCATCTTGTGCACCACTCACGCAGACTAAAGACACACATTCCAAACCACCCATCTACCAGCAATTGTGAGCACGTGGTTTTTGGAGCCCACCTAATGCGACATCTGGCCGAGCCTAGGGGAACTGAGTGAACCCGAAGTGAAAGCAGTCAACCACGAACCACCCTCCACACGAGAGCTAAGCAGAGTATACCGGGCGACTGCACAGCCACCGGCTGTCGTGGCACGTGCGAGCGGTGAGGGAAGCTTCCCCGCGAAGATTGTTCACGCACTCGCGTCGGGCATACGTGTTGTGCTACCGCATCGGATAACCACATCACACGATGCTACCGTGATGGAGATGTGCACTCTGGAACCGTGCAACCAAGTTCAACGCATAAAAGCAGTGACCTGTTTGTAAAATATGAAGTACCAACAAACATTTGCTATGGCCCGACACCACATCGGACTGCAAGATACGAAGATTCGACGGTCATCGCAGGCAGGCTTAGTGCGCGACCTGGCAGCCGGCACCATATGTGATCGGATGGTACCAATGGAGCAGATGCAACTTCACACCGGACATTTCATGTGTGGACAGTGTAGTGCTATGCAACATGTGGTGCATGGTTCTCAAACTAGCTAACGAATCGATCCCATGGGACACCTATGACTTCCCGAACTGTGTGCTACCTCAAGGTGATCAATCCACTATCCGTGAATTCAACCGATGTTGCCATATCATGTGCATGACAACAGAGGAGTGGGATCAATTTCGCTGGGGTTTCTACGAATGCCGAGATTGCATCGAAAACACCACCACCATCATAAACAACGTCACAGTGGAGCACACAACGAGGGCAAGGCACATGGGCGTCACCCAAACAACAGCGTTGCTACAAACAATGCCAAACCTACTACAGTTTGCGCAGCCATGCACGATCCACACAGTGTTGCCAACCATCACAGAAACAAATACGAACTGTCACCACTACAATCAACCGCAACAGTTCCAAATGCTGCCTACCTTCTCCAGCAGGGGAACAAAAGACCCCAGGTCTTTCATAGAAGCCTGTGTCTACATCTACATAGGTACTGTGTAGCCGAACATGAATGGACGAGCCTTATCGGTGATCAGCTCCAAGGCGATGTACGCACCTGGTGGCAGACTGTAACAGAGTTTAACATGACATAGGATCAATTTGTCAACAAGATCTCTATGAGTTATGCAAATACCCTCATACTACTATAGACACAACTCAACATCTTCACAGAACACGATCGTCCATAGGAGGACCTAGAGACGTTCATCTGACGAATGGTGAACCCTGTAACCTGCTTCTACCCGAATGACGTGACAGCAGACGTTTTAGAGGCAGTTCTCCACACGGTAATGCCGGAATACTGCTCCGCGCTCCGTCCAGCCATTCACAACAACCTGGAAAATTTCATCCGCACTTGGCCGGAGTGGCTCGTGTCATACTGGAAGTGAACCGCAACCACTGGAGCAGCAGCAGCATGGCACAGGGGCAAGATGGGTGTGGGGCAAGAGCACCGCCGACCAAAACAGGGATTAGGCCAGCACTACCCACTTCCACACAAGCTGTGAGCACTCCAGCATGCAACACCAGCGACACCACACCTGGTACCCCGGGAACTGATATGGCGACTGCCTCTGAACACACCATGTCACTACTACCCAAGTCAGTTCTTCCACTGGCACTCCGACTGTCCCCGCAGATGCGACAGCAAGACTAGAAATGGCAAGACGGGGTAGGGATACCCCAAGTTCACAATCCCAACACGGACAAAACAAGTAAGTTTAACCATGATTATAAAAAAAACTGTACCTCTGACATTTCAAATCACTGTTTTTATAACAGTGACAAAAATCACGAAAACAGTAGTATACTCTGTTTCATATAAGTTTGGATGAATCTGACAGCAACTTATGGGAAATAATTTTTAATATTTTGTTATCTGTTGTACATTGCAAGACATTTTTAGCTCTAATAAAATGAACCTGAGCTGGCCATTTCAGTATATTTACTGCAAAGTTTATCTTGTGTAGAGCCACATATCACAAAATATTACAATTTATTGACCGTAAGTTGCTTTCAAATTTATCGAAACTTATTTGAAATGGAGTATACCAGTGACAGCACCGAACAAGTGTATTCATGCCAGATTTATCATCACTGTCAAAATTATGACAGCTCGCTCTGCATACCAGTGACCGTAAATAATAAACAAACTGTTGCTTTGATCGATACAGCTGCTTCACACAATATTATAAATGGTAATTCCATCCCTCTAGGGAAACTTAACATGTGCGACCAGACCATGCAACTTGTTATGCAGAACGTAACCAGGTACGTGGCCGGCATCACGAGAGTAAACATTGCAATCTGTGACAAGTCGACATCAGTGCCTGTGTTAGTCGTGAACGACCTAAGCGAAAATGTGATCTTAGGTGTACTGTTGCTTGTTGAGCAAGAAGCAGTGATTGAGTTATCCCGTGACTGCAGTCATTTTGGTAAACAACAACGGAAGACAGTGTACCACCTCGGTTATTACCAACCTGTTACGACAACACCTGTTAACCTCGCAGAGTTCGACCATGCAGTCCTGCTAGAACATCAGACAGCAGTACAGCACATCTTGGATGAGCAGCAGACAGTGTTCCCCGCCGGTAAACTGCTGTACCGCACCTCCGTCGCCATGCACCCGATACCAACCACGTACGACGATCCTGTCTTCGTGCCGTCACGGGACTACCACCAGCACTAAACTGTATCCACTCCAAGATTGCAGCAGAAATAAACACTTCCACAGGTGAGCTCTCGCTCATTGGTTAGCTGGTTAGTTAACATTGTCGTTGCGCCAGGAAATATGCCCTACGCTAAATTGCTGTGTTTTATTTCAGGATAGGTAATTTAATCGTTCAGTTGCGTTTTTTAATAATCTGTAATATAATATCACTCTGTGCACGTGAAATACTATACGTGCGTGGAATGGATAAACTACGCCTTATGCGACGACGCCAACATCCGTCATGATTCCATTTCCTCCACAGCAAGGTGCGATTCCGTTTCTTCACTTGTCACCAGTCGATACGTGGAGGTGGTGCGACGGTTTGTTGCACAGCCAATGCTGTTCAAGCGCGCAAACAGGCAGAGTGACACAAGCTGCAATCTTGGAATGGATGGAGTATAACACAGCATCATTGAACAGCGGGTTGGTGAGATGTTGTCTGATGGTGTTATTGAACCTTCTGAGAGTAACTAATTCTGTCATCACCCTTGTACCCAAGAAAGGCGGTACTTGGCGTTTTTGTGTCAATATATGCCCCGTCAATCAAATCACCAAATCATCTGCTCCACCAGTCATAAATGTCAACAGCACACTTAGCCTACTCGGTTCAGGGTACCAGCAAGTCCCAATGTTGCCAGCCAACAGACACAAAGCAGACTTCACAACTCCAGACAGTTACCGATACCACTTCTGCACCAAGCCTTTTGGCCTCAAGTGCGCACCAGCGACTTTCAAGGCTACGATGGTGCACGTGCTAGATGGCTATATTGGGAAGTTCGCCATGCTTTATATCGACGATGTTGTCGTGTGGTCAAACAGCTGGAAGGAACACATTCAACACCTAGATCGGGTATTGGAACTTTTCGCGGTTGCCAACCTCACATGTGCTAACCATATGTGCCACGTCGGCAAGACTGAGCTAGATTTCCTAGGTCATGTCATAAACGAACACGGCAATAGGCCCAGTGAAGAATACCTACCCTCATTGAGGAATGGCCTACACCTGTTACACGCAAACAACTCAGAATGTTTTTGGTCTCATAAACTGGCTTCGGCAATTCATTAAAAATTTTGCAACCATCACCGCACCCTCACCGAACTCTTGTCAACACAGTTGAAGTATCGTTGGACAGATGTCGCTGAACATGCCTTCAGCCAGATTAAGGCATGGTACCGCACATACGCTTTGACCCCACATACCACTTGTACATTCAGACAGATGCCAGCCAGGATGGCTGGCGTTTAAGCAATACAGGCAGTACCTAGAGTACCAACGATTCACGCTTAGGACGGACAACCACAGCCTTGCCTGGCTACACCAGATGCGGGAGTACCAGAGCAAGCTCACTTGTTGGTAAATGTTAATGATGGGGTTTGATTTCTTCATCGAACATGTTGCCAGAGTGGAGAACGAGCTCGCTGATGCACTATCATGCTCGCTGGGGAAGGAAGTGTGCACACACGATCCGATTGAGTGGGAGAGGATGGTACAGCCAGAGAACAATGTAAACTTTGATGACAAGCCGATTACGCCCAACCTTAACCAACTGCATATACAGAACACAGACCCACAAAAAAGTGCCCAACAGACGCGCACAGGTTACATGTGGCCCAACACACAGATGCATTTGTGCAACAGTACACGTAAGAGTGCAACTGCAGTGCCATACACAACTACCGAGTCGTCAACGATGCCCTGGAAGTCATGTCCGGAGGGCGCAAGTAAACCTGGTAAAAGTATGTACCAAAGACAGTTCGGACCCTTGTCATTCAATACACACACAACAACCACTTGACGGACAGCACGGAGCCGAGCAAACACGTCAAAGCATCGTATGGCAATATCACTGGCCCGGAATGGCACAAGATACACGCCTGTTTGTGCGCAAATGCCAACTTTGCAACACTTTCGAAGCACAACGCCCCGACAGCCGACGACAACAACCACGCCTGCCAACAGATCCGTTCGACACAGTCGTGCTTGATCTGTAGGGGCCATTACCCCAAGAGTGCACAGGGGAAATGGTTCATTGTTGTTGTCACCGATTTATTTTCAAGATGAGCAGGAGGCCTACGCAGTCAGCTGTGCACACACACATGTGATTGCGATGGTCTTGAAAGCGGAATTCATCTCAAGGTTCGGTTTCCCAGGGTGCTCCAGACAGGCAATGGTACCCAGTTTCCGGGACATTGCTGACAGAGCTTGTGCGAGAAGCGATAGGTGGATCACTTCACCAAAGCATATTACACCCCAGAGCCAATCCAACGGAGCGCTGCAACCAAGAGCTGAAAAACCAGTTGTGCATGCGTGTCGGCGACGACCATACAACTTGGCCTCAACACCTACCCGCAGCCCTGTTCTGCTTATGCAACAGAACGAATGAAGCCGCTGGCAAAACACATGCTGAGACCTAACAAGGGAGGAATATGGCTAGACCACGCAAAGCGGAGGACGAGGAGGATGTTAGTCTTCAACTAGCGGGTCATGAGCGCGCGTCCAGTGTCGCTGTCCTGGGGGACTTCAACTTACTTAATAAATCAGGTAGAGTGCAATTGTGTTTTTCAAATAATCGTCTGGAACCTTTTTCTTAATTCCTGCCCCCCGAGACACTGATCGCATGGAAGACCTTGCCCACCACGCCTTAACTTTCGTACTTTAGTTTTCACCAAGTGCTTAACTCACCCCTTTTATAGTTTAAGCTAACGGACAGCTATAGAGCCTGCGACCTCGCTCGTTGAGGAAAATCTCATTTCATCTTCACAATATCATGCGATAAAATGCTCTCCTTTAGCCACGAACTTGTGTGTATTCATTTTAGGGTTATTTCATTGCACCCCGCGTCATGGGGGAACTTAAGGCTGGCGACATTAATCTGCCACCATATTACCTTATATACTTTAAAGAACATTTATTCAATAATTTCATTTACCTTTACTCGCGCTATGAGATCCGCATGGGATTTTTGTGGAATTCAGGTTATTTGGATCGCCACGTGGTACTGGGCGCACCATGCAGACCACACAATATCCGATCACCTTCTCCATTCACGACAGGCCATCACGGGACGGGGCTCACCTCGATCCTACACCCGTTTCACCTCTTCAAGAGTTTCGTACTAACCCGAGCGAACTGGTTAGTTGGCGCCCAGAAACTTCTATTTCAGTCTTACAGCCTTAAATTCACTATCACCACCACAACCCGTGATCCTGACCACGTCAAATATCAGTATACTGCGTGGGAATGGTGTGTATGTTGCATAGTGTGAAACCAGTTTTAGCAATATAGCAATATAAAAGGTTGGATAAATTTAACAGCAACTTATGGGCAATAAATTGTAAACTTTTGTGATTTGTGGCACTATACAAGACAAACTTTGCAGTACAAATACAAAAATGGCCATCTCAGGTTAATTTTAGAGCTAAAAATGTCACGCTCGTACGATTCAGGGCGTCCATGCCTCAAGTCAGAATATTCAGGTCATTGTTTGTAACCGTTAACATTTTAGTAAATGACGCCATACCTTTAAGATTAAATTCATGTAACAAAGAAGTTTCACTTACACACCCAGCCTAAAAAATAACTTACAATTCTTCAATCAATAATAAACCACCAAAAAAAAAATGCTAACAAATTGTGTCTTTTCCATCAAAATATAAGGGATGTTACTACCAAAATTAATGAACTATCAGTATGCTTACAACAATTGTCTACAGAATACAATCTGGACTTCCAAATATTATGTTTAACCGAAACTCATCTATCAGAAACGTTTGCGAAGCAAGTAAAAATTCCTGGTTATTCCCTCTGTTCCAGTTATTGAAGAACAAGTATGACTAAGAAAATGGTAATATTAGTTGTGAAAATGACGTACATTTAATATGTGAAGATCAAGTTTTTGAATGTAGTTGTGTATGCATGACAACTGAATTAGGTAAAAAAGTAATTATTATGAAAATGTACAGAGCTCCAACTGGCAACTTTAATAATTTTTTGAAACTGCTTGAAATTAACCTTAAATCGGTTTACAGGCCTAACCTAGAAATTATTTTTTGTGGGGACTTCAGTATTGATTACTTAACAGATAGCAACAGAAAAACTGAACTAAATAGTTTACTTAACAGTTACAATTTGAAATCTATTGTTATCTTTGCCACTAGAATTGAAACCTCCTGGACGGCTATTGATAACATGTTTATTGACAGCAGCCTAGTTGCAACATATCACTACTTCCCAATAGTATATGGCTTATCAGATCATGATGCAAAAATATTAGTTATGCCTTCATTTAATATACCCTCTAAAAACTGCCTTTATAAGAAAATAAGAAATTTTTCATTAGAAAACATCAAAAAATTCAAAGATGATCTACTCAGGGAGCAGTGGTCATCAATGCAAGAATCTTATGAAACAAATCAAAAGTTTAACTGTTTTATTGACACAGTCCTCTTACTTACTGAAAAACATTTTTCATCCAGACTAACCCACCAAAATACAAACTCTAACAAAAACCCATGGCTCACTAAAGGAATAAAGATTTCTTGTGAAAACAAAAGAAAACTTTACAAAGCAGTCAGAGTTAGCAACAATCCTAATTTAATAAACCATTACAAGATATATTGCAAAATCTTATGTAATGTTATAAAATGTGCAAAAAATAAGTACTTCAACAACCAAATTGAAAATTCAGAAAATAGAATAAAAACCACATGGAACATTATAAAAAACACAACAGGGAAAACACATGAACCATGTCCAGTCGTAAAACTAAGAGTTAATGATACTGAATCTGCAGATCCTAAAATAGTTGCAGATATATTTAATTCATATTTTCCAAATTCTGTAGATGAAACACATTACAAAACCACAAAAGTAAGTGCATCAGCAATTCCTTTTCTCCAGGGCACAGAATACCCTGCTATGAGACTTAATTGTACAACCCCAAAAGAAATAGAAAGAACAATAAATTCTCTACAATTAAAATTGTCTAGTGGATATGATGGTATAAGTTGTAAATTGTTAAAGCAATGTGCTTTTGAATTTAGTACTCCTCTAAGCCACATCTGCAATGCTATCTTTGAAACAGGTTCGTTTCCTGATAGATTCAAATGGGCTGAGGTCACACCGCTATTAAAGAAAGGGGACCGTTCTAGTGGAGCTAATTATAGACCAATCTCCTTGCTCAAGTCCTTTTCTAAAGTCATTGAAAAGTTAATATATATTAGATTGTTAAAACATTTGAAAAAAAAAATATCTTCTCAACTGTCAAGTATGGTTTTAGGAAACACACTTCAACCAATGATGCAATTTTCAAACTCACAAATTGTATTCTAAATGCACTTGATAAAAGCCGCCTTCTGTTGGAATTTTCTGTGACCTCACCAAAGTTTTTGACTATGTAAATCACAAATTTGATGTGTTGGGGGTGAGAGCGTCGTACTTACGCCCTGGAGGGTGCCGGCTGCTGCTGGGAGCCTATGCTGGAAAACACAGCTCGAGCGTTCGTGTACGAGTCGTTTCGAATGGTCAGATTCGCATGCGAACTGGCCTAGCTTAAAAGAGGTATGCTCCACTGTCTTGGGGCCGTATGCAGAGACGAATCTAGTGTCCACTAATACTAGAAATTGGCACTAGATCGCGATTTTCGTATGCACAGTTGAATCTAGTGGGAAGGCCCACTTGTTTCGCACTTGTTTCCAAGTGTAGGAATCTACTAGATTGCGATTTTCGTATGCACAGTTCAATATAGTGGGAAGGTCCACTCGTTTCGCACTAGTTTTCAAGTGCGAGAATCTAGTCGACGAGAGACCACCCTAAATTGGAATCTAGTGGAGCTTTCAGAAAAATGGCGGGTCAAGAATTGTGTTTGATAGGTTAGTTTGTGAAGTGCG
>PNEQ01054269.1:0-43856 GCA_003012365.1 Medauroidea extradentata
GCAGAAATCGGCAATTCGTACTGGTTTCAGGTAAGCAACTTCGTTCATGGCTTAAGGTTTGTGCTTTGTCGGTTTATTATAGATTCCGGTTGTTCCGATAGCTGAAGAATGTGTCGCTTAACAACCTGAACTGCAGTTTGTTACAAAATATTGTCATTTAAGTGAAATAAACTAATCTGGGCTAACAGACAATTGTGGCAGACCCTAAGACTCGTACATTGGCCAAGAATACCAAGCATGTTAAAAATATGTTTTACAATCGTAAGAAATAGTGGAATGTAATATATTTTACGTACATTTAATAATTATTAAAATAACAATTTTTGAAATGTTAAAAGGCGTTTCAGTTACCTGTATTATTGCCTGTAACATACATTCTTGCGCCGCAATGCCCGTCTTCGGGAGTTATTTACATGAATATCGTAATAAAGTCGTTTGGAAAAAATGTATTTTTTAATAGAATGACCCATTTAGAATAAAAGGATATTCTGGAAATGCATATACGACCATATATTTTATTACAAACTAAGCAAAACATCTCGCGCAACATAAACTCATGCGACCGTACCGACTATGTTCGGAAATTATTTACTAGAATATTATAATAAGCTTCATTGGAATAGTAATATCTTTGAATAGAAAGGTGCTGCGATAGGCCTTTCGCAATATTTATTTTACTGAAATCGTAATAAATTTATAAAAAGCAACAATCGGGGGTTTACTGTATTCTAAAATCACAATGTCATATTTCCAAAGGTATACAGTATAATAATATATGGAACAATATTAAATAAATAAACCTCGAGACTAGGGAATAGGTTGTCGAGCCCAGGAACACACGATACTTTTTCGTCGAGTTTCGAAGCTTTTGCACAACATAAGTAAAAAATTTATAAAAGAAGAAAACTACTTACCCGATATTCTACGTCCACATAAGTAGACAACAATAAAGGGTTGGAGATTCGTACAGTATATAGCTTTCTTGGATTTACAGTTTTTGGGCGCTTTTATGAATTTTTTCGCTACCGGAACACTAAGGTCGTTAGCCGTACGAGAATCGGGGACTTTAACTTATTGTTCCTTTCTATAGTATCTTCTTAGTTACCATTTCATAGTTTACTGGCCCAGTGCCAAACGAAATTTGTTAACAGCAAATGAAATAATGATACGTACATTTACAATTTAATTCAGTAATACTTTGTTGTAATTTTATATGAAAAAAATAACACCGCACCTAAGCATTTTCATTTGCCTTTAGTATTGAATAAATAATATTGTTGAAATTCATCATTATTAGTATTATAAACTGAAAAGTTTCATTGGACACACCCCGTTACGAGCTAATGTTGCCATGTCGCAGAAAAACTTTTCCGCACCATAACAGTTTCTTCACAGTAGCTAAACTTCTTAATAATATGACAATAGAAAAATAAATATTCAGTAAACGTCCGACTACGTCTCAGTTCAGATTAAAACACAGCCTGGCGGCACGCCGCTTACCTCGCCGAGGGCTGCTTATCGCACCAAGGGCAGCTGCTCGCTGCGCGACAAGTAGGTATGACAACACTGCACGCTCTTACTCATGTTTCCTAGGTCAACGGCACATCCTGCTGTCGAGCATGTCGCTTCGGCGGCCGTCTTCCGTGCAACACTGGCATGCTATTTACAATTTGCTAATTTGTGAGTAATCTTTTTTATGATAGATAGGTGCCCTCACGGACTTTTTTATTCTACTCAGCAAAATAAACAGTGTTGTATGCGCAATAATCATGCAGTTAGCACAGCCTGTTTTTTAAGGCTTTTTCAGCTTTTCCAAAATTTTAAACTTACCAAAAAAGTACTTTATAAATGAGTTTTTAATTTTCTGAACATGTACCACCATTTCTGTTATTTCATAGAAGAAAATGCAATTTTAATGAATGTTCTAAATTTAATACACCCAGAGATATGAGAATCTGATTTTTAGCATTGAAAGCCCTATGACCCCCTTCTTGGAGGAGCAGCCTTAATATTTTAAAATAACAAATATTTATTTTATATAATGTTTGTCCTACACTGATTTTTTTTATTTGAAAAGGGGGTGCCTAAGCTATTAATAGAATATGCAATTATGTGTAAAGTTAAAAGCTGTACATTTAAGACGTATTAAAATCTATAGAATAAATCATTTGTATTTTTAAAATCAATTATCTCGACTGATTTCAAATTTAAAAAATTGCTGCTCAGTGTTGTCCTGAATCACGAAAAATTATTAATCTGCCCACTTTGAGAGGCCAGTAGGGTCATGCTGGTTTTATGGTATTTGTGTGGATTTTTAGATAAATGAAAGTGATTTTTTGTACTTTTCCAGGTCTACGAATTTTTTAAAATTTTCTTAAATTTGTTGATCTTTTCGTTTATTTTTTGTTTTGTTTCCTTCCGTTCCTTATAATGTTTCGTACTTTTTTGTCACTTTTTGGCAATAGTTATACTGAAGTGTCTAATCACGAAGGTCAACATCAAATCCAAGATGGTGGCCTTTACTCTTCAATATGCCGGGTGGGCAGCACCTCGCACCTCAAAAGGAATCCTGTCCCAGAAGGTACAAAACCCTTCTACTGTGGTTCGGTATACAGTAAGAATTATTTAATGCCCTATTTAATTTTGTTTCCAGTCAGTTTGTAACTTACATTTTTTTTATAAATAAGTTACCGAGAATTCTATAGCTATTTAAATCTTTTTTATTTTAATTAGTGTACACGGACATTTAAATCTAACAGCTCGATAAGGAGAAGAAACTGTAATTATTATCGCTATTAGCTTGATTCAGCATCAAATTGTAACCACTATTCTGTTACAAGAAACCAGACTCTATTTAAACTCTAGGTAGAATTGCAAGCTGTAGTGCATAGCAGCATGCATATGATGTGAGAATAATAGTGTCACTTTCTGCTAGTGTCTAAGTGTGCGGTCAGTAGAAGTCAAAATTAGTGGTCATAAAATGTTACATAACTTAGTTTGATATTAATCTGGGATTGTATTTAAAATTAGAAAATATGTATAGATAACATTGAATAATGTTGCTATTAACCGTACAAGGAATGGGGCAACCAATGATAATATTGAATTATAATCAGTAACGGTAAGTAAGTTCCTTCAAAGTTTTATTTTAGAAGTGCTATCTTTATTGCGTACGGTACCGCTTATTAGCACAAAAATTTAATTTTATATATTTAATGGAAAACTAAGTTTATAAGCATGTTAAAGGAGTATGATTTTGTTGAAAATTGGTATTTCCTGGTACAGACTATTCTATAGGCTGTTCAGAATAAACTCAGCATTGCATGCAACTTTCTGTGGACCACTGTGCCACCATCTTTAATGTTTTAGATACGGAAACTTACAAATAACCAAAACTTGTGTAAACATATTACAACTCTCAAAACTTTATTTCTATAGCCACAGCAAACCAATTTTTTATTATTAATAAACGTGTTGGGAAGTGCTTAGTTTAAATTGAACCACTTACACCAAACAACTATAGGTGTGATAGTTTTGTTAAAGTAATTATTGTATTTGAAGCCGAGCGAAGTGGCACAGCGTTAAGGCCATGTTATGTAGTTTTTTAAGATCGGTGCAAACAACTCAAAACTTTGTTTGCGGAATATTATTAAAAATTAAATGCTAAGAGCATAATAATACACAGTTTTTTTGCAAAAAAATGATTTTACCTGATTTTTGCTCAATTTAATAACCAAATTAGCGATACTTCGAGGTGCAAAAATCTGACGAAACTGTGAGGTTTATTGCAAAAAAATGATTTAAAAAAAAACAACAACCACGTGCAAATTGTGATATATTTGAGTAAAAAGAACGTAGAGATTCTTCGGTATGAAAATTTTGTTGCTTAAAAATAATATTTTCAAAATAACTGTAAAAGTACCGAGCATGTCCTTCACATAGTCTCGCATGTCGGAGGTCCTGGGTTCGACCCCGGCTTTTGCCATCCGGATTTCGGTTTTCCATGGTTTCTCTAAACTGCTTCAGGCAAATTCTAAGGCAGTTCCTTAACGTAGATAGTGGGCAGTTCCTTTCATATTTCCTGTTCTTACACGTAAAGTCGTATGTCAGCATCTCTCAAATTGACTCGCCATTTTGAGACGATCAACCCAATTAAATAAAATAAATATTTAAAAGAAATGTTTAATCGTATCTATTAATTATGATAAAAGTACAAGTCGAAGAGGTATGTTTTAAAACTCTATATTGTTTTTATGCGTAATGTGGTAGTAAAACTTAATTTTAAATATCGTAATTCCTTTTACTAATGCTGTGCTGAATAAAGGTAACTATAATATCTTACAGCAAAGCAATCAATTTCTTTTGTGTAGTGATTTAATAACAGATATTGGCTTATTGTAGATCATCCATTGTGATTCACCATTCAGCGACGACGTTGTGCAACGTTGAAACGTGATAGTGGTAGCACTGTGTGGCTCTCATTTACTGGTGTATGTCAATTACTGTGAGATATATGTCAGCGAATTATCATCTTAACAGTGACATACGTGAATCAAACAACTAAGAGCAACGAAGTACTTTCAATAACCTAGCATTCTTCAAACAATTACTGTGTGTTTGGCCTGCAAACATGTAGTGATTTTTCATACAAATCATTTGACCTCAAGACAGTATGAGCTTTGAAGATCGATGTGCACAGTGCAGTTACTAATTCATATTAAGAAACTGCGTGACACGTAATATTTTTTTTTTAAATTACATTTGTGGTAAATGAAATTGTTTAGTAGGTTTTATTCAAAGTGCTTACTATATTTTTAAAAATTCACTATTATCGTACGGGTTTTTCCGCTTGTGCTTTAGTCAGTTTATCTCACCTATAAATTGTCAGCTTTCATTGGTCTAGGGGCGTCATCTCAGGTTTTTCTTGGAGGGAGCATGATTTTTTTGGCGACAGTGACCTTGTTGCATTTTTTTATTAATTAATCATGTATAAATTAAAAACTTTAATAAAAAATATTCAGTTTTATGTGCTTACGTTACCATTATTTAAATAACAAAATTCACAACATATTTTTATACACTTTTCCGTCTAAATCCACGGAGGGGTGAGGGGGGGGGATTGCCCCTCTAAATGACGCCCATGCCTCGGTCAGTAATAATGTCAGCCTTATTGAAAAGAGCGCCTTCGTTCAAACAGCACAGGACTAATCAGTCAGGAGACCGCACACACGTCAGAAACCATAGAATTGTAATGTATCAGAATGAACAACCAGAGCCGTATAACTTAGAAGTGTCACATTATATAACAATCGCTTAGTATAAACACACAAGTTAGCGGGCCGCGGTTAACGCAGTGGCTTGAGCACACGCTTCCCTCCTAGGCGATCCGGGTTCGATTCCCGGCTGGGTCGGTCCACGGATTTTCGCATGTGCCGGACAATGCCTTCATTCCACAGCTGCTTCATACTCACGTCACGTCACCCTCACCAGCGCTAAAGACCTATGATAAGTGCTGACCAAAATCTCTTCACCTCACACAACGTAGGATAAACATTTGTTAGAAGCTAAGATGACATATGCTTTATGTGAGAAAACACATGCTAGAACAGCCATGCTATAGATTCGCAGGTCGTTTAAACTAACGCATGGCAAAAACACGCAACTTAGGAACATATATATAACAACCACGTATGTTGGAAGCACTGCACAACGTGAATTCACATCTTAGAACCAACATACATATGGACCACAGACGTGAGGATAATCCTACGACAGAAAAATTTACAGTAGAGGGCGCCCAACGTAACGCCTGATAGGTATGCAACACTTCTCACACCCGCGTCACGCATGTAGTATCCTCGTCAACCTGCTCTTCCCCATTCGTGAACTGTCCGCTGGAAGTTTGTGACAGAAGCAATCATGGGCGGCAGAACCAGTGGGTCAGAGGGGTCAAATTACCCCCTAATTATCTGCTGTACACAGTACATAGGCGCACAATAATTTACTACAAAACAATACCTGTTTATCCTGCACGTTTTTTTTTACTTGTACCACGTGTAGCTCATTTTACGTAGATAATAACAAACTAACCACATGGATCGCATCTGTAAAGCTGTAAACTGCGTGTGCAGTAATTTTTTTAGTTCTTGTCTCACTAAAGACGAACATCTTCTGTCGCCCCTGGTGCAACCAATTTAATTGTCACTCGTGTTACTTACCCCCAAATCTATGAGTTTATCCCCGACTCGGTCAAAGTCCATCACAAATATAAAAATTACACATTTTTTGGGTGTATGAAAATAAAACACAAGAAAGAAAAATTATATGTCCAGCTTTTTTCTGATATTTTAAAAATACATTTCGATTGTCTATATAGCCTACCGACTGCACATTTACTAATGCATTATAGAACGCATGAAAAAGTTATTCAGACTTCGTTATCAACGTCTTTAATTTCCGTAAACCGGCGTTATTTTGTTCAGCAGAGGTGACTTACTGACACTCAATTTATTTTATAAGTAACTCAATTTATGTATTGTGAACCACACATTTAAAACTGTCATTTAAAATTTAAACTTTTTAAACTAAGCAACCACAAAATAAATATATTAAGTAGGACTGAGGTCAGATTATTCAAACATTAAAATAATTGTCACTAATACACATATAGATATATTTATATATATTTCAGTTGTACATTATAATAAAAGCTAATAAAATATTCAACAAAACCACGACTGAGAACGTAATACAACTTACTGAGGTTAATGGTGAATGGTTTAGTAGTTCAGTCTTACATGTTCGCATTGCTTAAATAATTATCAAATCCAAACGATTTCTCAATTCAGCGTCAAAAAAAATTACTACGGTTTTAATATAAGTGGTTGAATGTTTGTAACAGAAAAATTAGTTTAACTTTAAAATGTTGCTCAGCTAGGCATGTGAATCTAGACACACAGTAACGTAGGATATTAAATTTTGTAAGGTGAGTTGATCAGAAATAATGTAACTCTGGAAATTAACACAATTTGAAAGTTTTGAAACATACACAGTTTAACACTTATCTGGCACATCCTGTGTAGTTTCTTGTAGTGACTTCCCTCCAATTCAAATTAAACATTGCAAAAATAAAACATCCACTAAACTCATTACAAAACAAATTCATCGGTGCCCAGACTTTCCTTGATGGTAGTGGCTCAGCCATATATTCTTACCAAACTCTCATTTTACACAACCAAACACAGGGACTCCAGAAACCCATTGTTAAAACATAAAAAAATATTCTGCAATGTGCAAATCCAGAAATATACAACCCAGCGCCAAGAGAAATCCGAAGAACATATTGATTAAAATTACTCTGAACTGACGTAGTAAACAAAGTGAGAATATGTTGCATATTAATCAAAGAAAACAATTTTACAACAGCGGCCAATTAATAATAAAATTACACATACAAATGTATCACACAAACCTGTTAACGAAAATTTCAAAACACTAATTAATATCATCTTGCCCAAGAATAATTAAAGAAATAAAATAATATAAATGATCCGTTGCAGGACATAGTCATCCAGTTAACGGTTTATTATATATATATATATATATATATATATATATATATATATATATATATATATATATATATATATAGGCAGTGTGTCATTATTTGATGCAACGTTATCTTTCTGCAGAGCTGAGTACCAGCAGCATGCTTTTCTTATACATGATATAGGTTGCAACCCTGCATAGTTGGCACGTCGCCGCAGGGGTCTGACACTGCACAGGGCCTACGACCTCCTTATTGAGCACTAACGATTGCTTGTTACCAACACTGTAATGGCTCCGAAAAAAACGACAACATGGGTTACAAACATTTGAGTGGCTTATATTTATAGTGGTGTAAGTCAGTTAAAATATTTGAGTGGCTTATATATATAGTGGTGTAAGTCAGTTAAAATATTTGAGTGGCTTATATTTATAGTGGTGTAAGTCAGTTAAAATATTTGAGTGGCTTATATATATAGTGGTGTAAGTCAGTTAAAATATTTGAGTGGCTTATATTTATAGTGGTGTAAGTCAGTTAAAATATTTTTCCCGTAAAAACTTCTTAGTCAGCACGTGCAAAACACTGTACATTCTTCCGATACTCAAATGGTAATCAGAAATCCAGCAAAATATAAAATATTTATTACGGGAATTTCTTTTTTAAAATGTGTATCATATGAATAACAATGCCACTACTAATTATTTCTGACCTGTACCACTAAGAATCTCCGTCCCTTATTTATTCAGCAATCGTTTCATAATTCATGTGCACTTGTGTTCGTTTTACACTACGCATAAAATATAAATAGTATATATAGCAGACAGTATCTGTTCAAACTTGTAAAATGATAAAACTTTCTTTTTGGGTTTATATGTCTTGTCGTTTCGATTATGTTATATTTGCCCGTTATCACGCGTCAGTTTTGTGAGATGCTGTATTTCCAAAATTGTAATTCTTTTAATATATATTATATGTATGTATACATACACAGAGTGTCCCATAAATCCGGTCTCGTAGGATAACTTCGGTCTCATAAGGAAAGCTAAAATAAGAAAAATGTGAATGTAATGAAATGTTATTGTAAATAACAACATTTCTGCTGTATGCCGCTCCATCCTGCCAGCCATGTAACATCGTGTACAAAGCAATAAATTTTAAACATCTCGTACGCATGTGCGAAGCACATCGCGGCCATCAAATTGAACACTTTCTGTCGTAACGGCACATGGAAGTGAACATAACACACTGCAACATACTACATCACTATTAATCCGTTCCATATGACATCAATTCCTATTTACCCTGTGAGACCGGACTTATGGGACACTCTGTGCGAATACATATATATTTTTTTAAGGCGATTTTTAGTGTCTTATATTTTGAGCGATATTGATTGTTTCGCATTGAATCTATTTACAGCGCGCCAAACTGACGTGCAAGGTTTTCCTGCTAGTCTTCTTCCTATGCGACTTAAAGAGTCGACCCTAAAATTTTATTTTTGGGTAGTATGAAGTGTATGCCAAAATATGCCTCTCGCTTTGCATATTACGATTTCGGAGTTTCTGCAGTCTAAAATATCCGTTTTTAGCCATTTTGAGGGACACCAAAGTCATGTTTCTAACACGTGTACTGAATATTTAAAAAATTAAGATGTGCTGTTGTAAGTGTGTTTTCTGTCGTAGATAAACGTAATATGAATATCTAAGTTAAGAGGTTTCGTGTAAAAAAGTATTCTCGTGACACGTTACAACATGCGCCAGGTAGCCACGACAATGGCCTTAGTTGTCTCAGCACATTCAGTGAGTAAAGGAACACGAACTTAACTGCTTGAGCTGCTGCTGGCCCTCGCAACTCAAATATGGGCATCGTGTATTTACTGAAGACTGCAAAGAATATTGCTGAAGGTGACTTAGCAGATGCTAGCTTACCGAGAAGCCTGAAGATATGCGAGTGAGTAATTGCGTGTATTTAATTCCCTACATGTCTACGAAAACATGTAGAAGTGAGTAATCACACCCTGCTATTCCGTATTGTTAGCTATAAATATATTTATGTTGGTTACACAAGTTTTATTTCAGTTACCGTGTAGTGATGTTACTTTGCACCACCAGATTATTCATTCCATACGTAAATTCCACCAGACTTTTCACTCTATAGTTGGTATACTACTAGTGGCCCTGGAGCGTGAGACGTGCTGCAGTGTGGTACGGAAAGTATTTTTCTTGTATAACTATTAAAATTTTTTTCCAGTGCGTCTGTCTACGAAAAGAAGACACACTTTAAAATGTATCTCTATGATTTTAAAAATACCGTCCACTAATTAAAAACGTGATTTCCAAGCTCCTTAAAAGTGCAAAGCAATTAATTTTTCACGTTGTTGTAGCTGAGGAAATATCAACCGTGATTGTAAAACAAAATCATAGAAACCAGCATTGGATTTTAACACATACTTTCCACAAATAAAACAACAGGGTCATCGCTCGAAGACCCGTTGAAAAACGCATTCTACGAAAACACTGCGCGCTAGTTTAGTCCTTCGCGCCTGGAGGCGATGAGGTGTTTGACGGACGTGTTAAGTTCGACTTATTGCCTTCCGTTTCCGTGCCTCAAACGTAAAAAAAAAACTAGCGTCCATTTAACTTACTCTTAAGGTGGCCGTCCAGTCGAAGCCGTTTTGCGTCTTACTTTCCCTAACACCGATGATTTCCGCAACATTTCGGTATTTTAACCACCGGGCAGGTTAGAAAGAAAATGTGTTTTCTTATGGGAGAATTTGGCACAGGATAAATAACTGCCGCTAGTTTCGCTGCTATCACTAAGGGACCAGAAAAATGCGAAACCGTAGCAAAATAAAATTTAAATAGGCTTGGAAATTACGGGAGTAATTTAAATTAATTCGAAATTGAAAACAAAAAAATTTCGCGTTTTAAATTATCAAATTTATTTTAATTAAAATTCAAGGAAACTCTGTGATTGGTCTGTTTACGCCCCTCACAGATACTAGTGCTCAAGAGGGGAAAATGTCCCCTGTGCCAAACTATTAAAATCCATATTTCTAACCTGTAGCAGAATTAACCATAGCAGAACCAGCATCCAGTACTTGAACCAGACTCTGTATCTCAGGAAGTGTGTGTTGGTAGCGGCCGAGGTCAGGCAAGTCTGTCCTGCCAGCAGTAAACTTCTCTCTCGGATTGACATTACATCACAGATGGCCACGGCATCATTTCAGCTTTTCTTCCATACTAACTTTAGTTATTTTCAACATTAATAACAATTATGAATACAATAAATAGTACCATATTTTGCTTAACGAGGGAAGAATTATTTAGTATGTTAACATACAATCCTATTGTTCTGATAAACCCTCAAAAATGCCTTAACTTTACCGCATAAGTATAAGAAAAACTACCGTGACCTCATGAAATGATTGTGAAAATTACGGTACTCTAGCAGATGTCTCGAATGTGACCAATAAACATCACTGCTGTTAGGGCAATTGCGTAAGTTTCTGCACATAATACGCAGTGACGTTAGACCAGCTTCTTAGAAAATATGTATTTTAGGGAGGTTGGTACAATGTATCACGAACATAAAACGACTTTACACTAACGTACAGGGCACTGTACCACACGGCGTAAGAGTTGTTCGTTCATTTGTCTACGAAGACGAACGCTTGCAAATTAAGCAGGCGTATAATGACATAGAAATCGTGGTTTCGAGACTGTCAGTCTTTGTTCACATTTCTTGATTATGTACTTTTCTCTTACAAGTGAGGAAATGTTGTTCTCCTTACAAATAAGCAAACATTTTTCCGTAATGGAAGTCCACGACCAATTTTTCTGTAACTGTAATTTCTGTTTTATACGAAATCATTAACTTTGTCTGATGTACGTAGATGAGTGACTAAGTTTTGTTTTGTTCCGTAAAATAAAATAATACATTTTAAGTCTCCGAAAATTGGTTACGTAGTGTCGTGTGTGTCCACCTTATCAAATTTTTCTGGGAAAGCAAAAAAAAAAAAAAAAAAAAAAAAAAAAAAAAAAAAAAAAAAAAAAAAAAAAAAAAAAAAAAAAAAAAAAAAAAAAAAAAAAAAAAAAAAAAAAAAAAAAAAAAAAAAAAAAAAAAAAAAAAAAAAAAAAAAAAAAAAAAAAAAAAAAAAAAAAAAATATATATATATATATATATGTTGTGATACTAGCGCCACTAATGGCAGGTTCGTTTTAACTGTCAAATTATTTGAAATATGTAAATATCATGTGATTTCTGAACGAGTGAGGGAGAGAATTTGGTCATCGCTTAACTTCGAGGTCTTTAGCGCTGGTGAGGGGTGACATGAGGTGAGTATGGAGCAGCACCGGAATGAAAGGACGGGGGAAACGGAACATCTTTATGAAAAACCGCCGATCAACTGCATCGCCTGGCACGATTCCCACATGCGAAAATACGGGGACCGGCCCCGCCGGGAATCGAACCCGGATCGCCTTGGTGGGAGGCGAATGGTCTGACCACTCGGCTACCGCGGTTCCACTTTGGAACGATTCTTGCAATTTGTTAGTATTATAAACCGAACTTTCATTTACATCCGCCATGGCGAGCGTATGTTTCCGTGTCGCAGAAAATCCCCACAATTAAACATCATGTAGAAAAATGAAAGCCAATAATATCTTATTGTCAGTAAACATCTAACATACAATTCCTTGGGGAGCGCATGAGGAAAAAACTGGGTGAGGACTATGATGTTGTAGTATTTTGTAAACCAAATGCTGGTCTAGGCAGTGTCACAGAAGATGTGAGTAAATTGACAGAGGGATTCTTAAAGTCAGACCATGTTGTTGTTATTGGGGGCATGGGTAACAGCCTTGACAGAGATGTAAACTATTCAGTTGTAGACGACATCAGTGACATTGCCAAGGCCACCAGTCACACCAGTGTGTCTATCTGTGAAACCTTCCAGCGGCACGACAAACCTTTCCTCAGCAGGAAAGTGCAACAAATTAATGCTACAATGAGGAGCCATGTGAGGTCTGGCAGATGTGGTCACATTGATGTGATTGGAATGGACAGGTTAACCAGGATGGATTACACGAGACATGGTCTGCACCTGAACTCTGTTGGCAAGTGGAAGCTTGCCGACCTCATTGCTGACAGACTTCGTGCTGACCATGGCTCTACCCGTAATATCCAGGTTATAGTAGGAAACCGATCCAGTTTTTTAGGCTGAATCAATCTGAGCCCATAAGGCCAAAGTCTTGCAATATTGATAAAACAGTAATAATAACAATAATTCAATGTACAACGTTTTCAACCTGGATGCATCATTCAAGCAACAATCTAAAACTTCCAATAAGCCTGATACTTTTAAAACAAAAAATATGTTCCATTTAAACAAATTATGTGCATTTCATCAAAATATTAGAGGATTAATTAAAAAACTGATGAATTATCCATATGTCTCAATAATATTCGTAGCGACCTAGGCCTATACGTTCAAATCCTATGTCTTACAGAAACATTTTTAACAGAGTCGTGCTTTGAAAACAAATTTCAATCCCTGGTTACTCTCTCCGCTCCAGTTACTGTAGAATCAATATGTCAAAAGGAGGTACTTGTATTTTTGTCAAAAATAACATGACTTGTCACCAACAAGTATTACCGGTAACTAGTTGTGAAGACAAAAACTTTGAGTGTTGCTCAGTTTGTATAGAAACTGATGTAGGGAAGAGAGCCATAATTGTAAGCATTTACAGAGCCCCATCAGGTAGTTTTAGCACATTTCTAAGTAAATTAGAAAGTATTCTTTTTACTATTAATAACCGCAATACAGAAATAATACTGTGTGGAGATTTTAATGTTGATTATTTAAAAGAAACTGATAAAAAAGCTAGTTTAGACAATCTTCTAAGGACATTCAACTTGAAGCTAACAGTCCTTTTTGCAACCAGAACTGAAAGTACCACACAAACAGCCATAGATAACATATTTATAGGTAATCACTTAACCCCATCCAGTCAATGTCTGCCGGTAATAAATGGGCTGTCAGACCATGATGCACAAGTTTTAGAAATCTCTCAGTTAAATGTGAGCACGAAGAAAACCTACTATAAAACCATTAGACAGTTCTCAGGTGAAAATGTCAATAAATTCAAATCTGCTCTTAACAGTAAAAAATGGTCAGAAATGTACTATTCTACCAATGTAAATAACAAATTTAACTCGTTTCTTAGTTCCATTCTCCTGCATTATGAAAACAGCTTCCCCTCTAAACAAGTTTGTATAAAAATTTAGGCTAGGAAAACTCTGTGGATGACTAAAGGATTAAAAATTTCGTGTGATCAGAAAAGAGAACTTTACAAAGCCACTAGAATCAGTAACAATCCAGATATAGCCGACAGGTACAAATATACTGCAAAATTTTAAGAAACGTAATTAAAGAAGCAAAGAGAAAGTACTTTAGCAGTCTTATTGAAAACTCTGACAATAAAATCAAAACTACTTGGAACATTATATAAAAAGAAACAGGCAAAACAACAGAGCCATTTTCAAAAATCAAACTAAGTATTGGAAACAAAACCGTTTCTGACACAAAAACAGTGACAAATGCTTTCAATTCATATTACCTTAATGTTGTTGATAATCTAATTAGCAAAACAGCTCAAAGTCATAATACGAACCACATAGTAGTATCGCAGACATCAAAATATCCCTTTATAACATGTCCCAACACTTCGGCAAAAGAAATTGAGGAAATAATAAAAAGCCTAAATTCAAATCTATCCTGTGGCTATGATGAATTAAGTAGTAAACTAATAAAACAATTTGCCTCAGAACTCAGTACTCCATTAAGCCATATATGCAATGCAGTATTAAACGACAGTGTATTCCCTGACCGACTCAAATGGGCATTGGTAACCCCACTCTTCAAGAAAGGAGAGAAAATCAATGTAGCTAACTACAGACCAATCTCATTGCTAACCACTTTTTCAAAAATCATTGAAAAACTAATATATACTAGACTTTTAACTCATTTTGAAAAATCAAAAATTTTCTCAAAATTCCAGTATGGTTTCAGAAAAAAATTCTCTACCAATGAAGCAATATAACAGCTCATCACAAATGTCTTGAATGCACTCGACAAAAAACTACCATCAGTCGGAATTTTTTGCGACCTTACCAAAGCCTTTGACTGTGTCAATCACGAGCTACTTCTTCAAAAACTACAATTTTATGGTGTAAATGGAAGAACTAATAAACTCATACACTCGTATTTATCAAATAGACAACAACATGTTTGCATTAGGGAAGACTCAAATATTGTTTATTCAAAACCAGGTAAGATAAGACATTGTGTTCCTCAAGGTTCAATTCTCGGACCTCTGTTATTCCTGGTTTACATAAATGACCTGCCTGATTGCCTAAACAATAGTTCTATACCTACCTTATTTGCATATGACACCAGTATCATAACATCAGGAAAATCAGAGGAAGAACTTAATCAACTAGCCAACACCACATTTACGGAATTAGATGCATGGTTTATAGGAAACAAATTAAACCTTAACACAGAAAAAACCCATTTCTTACAGTTTGCAACGAAAAATAGTAATCAGTCAACGATAAATGTTCACTGCGGCACTGCAGAAATCAATAAAGCCACAGACACCAAATTTTTGGGTTTATATGTTGATTGTAATCTGAATTGGAAAACACATATTGAATATATCATTCCAAAACTGAGCTCTGCATGTTTGGCTCTACGTAATGTATCAGGCATACTAAACAAAGATTCGGTGTTGACTGTATACTTTGCATATTTTCACTCTATTATGACTTATGGCATCATGTTTTGGGGTAACTACTCTGACAGAAATAATGTTTTCCGTATGCAGAAGAGAGCTGTAAGAATAATTCACGGGAGAAAACAGACTGAATCCTGTTGACCCCTTTTTAAAAGTTCCAAAATAATGACCTTAGCTTGTGAATATATTTACTCATTGCTGACATTCATTTCCAAAAATCAGAAGTTGTTCCACACAAATGAACATTTTCATCAACATAACACTAGAAGTAAAAACCTTTTACACATGCCTCTTGTCAACTTGACCTTACAGCAAAAATGACCTTCATACACTGCTTGCAAGTTGTTCAACAAACTCCACAGCCACTTGCAAGATGCATGTTTAGCTAACACAAAAATATTAAAAAAACACCTTAAAAATTTCTTGATCATTAATGCTTTTTACACAGTCGATGAGTATTTGAGTGGATCTATGACAGTGTAGATACTTATTTAAGATATTTATTCTGGGTTAAGATTTTGTTTCTTCTCTTGCTTTTTTTCTTTTCTTTTACACGTGAAGACTATGAAGTATGCTGACGTGAGCCTACGTGCGAGCCCGAACCGACAAGAAATGTTGAATTTCGCTCTTTTAGTGTATAATTTCAAATGTATAACTTAAGTCATTTATTCATTTGATTGCATATTGTAAATATGACTTGTCCGATAACTTTGTGCAAAAATGTACACAAAAAAAAAGATCCAAGGATGCAATAAACTAAATCTAAATCTAAATTCCGGAAAGGAATGTAGTAGTATCACAAAATATAACACTAATTCCAAAATAAAAATTGAACAATAACAACACCAATTAATTCCGGAATAGAATATCGTTGTTGTATGAAGAAATACACAAGAAAAGAACAGTGAAATAAAGAACGAAATAGGGTGCATGAAAATGGCGAGAAAAATGGACGAGGATATTTGGTTGCCATTTTTCATGCACACTATATTTGTTTATTTTATTGTTTTTGTATATTGTATTTGTTTTCTCTTTCATCAAGCAACGACTAAATTCCACCCCTGAATTAATTGGCGTAGAAATTGTTCTACCTTAGCGATAGTTTAATACTAATGCAATTCCAAAACTGACAGAACAAAACCAAATGTTAATATTTCTCAATTAAAATTAACATGTATAAGACATAGCCCATTACCAAACCGATTACAATTAAAACAAACAGAAATTAAAGAAACTATTTTATGGGCACAGTGAACAAAAAAAAACTGGCAAACTATAAAATTTAATAAAATATTGTCAATATTTTTGAAGCTTTGTAGAAGTGGTTTATTAAAATACACACAGGGCTTAGTAAAATTTTACATTATTTTGGCTTACATGATTCCTTTTACAACTAATATATTTTCAGCCTGTTAACTTTCGTACCATTCAGTATCGAAAAAAATTGTCTTTATAAATAAACCCTCACATCTAAAGAGTTATTTTCGCAATAATTTATCACATTTTCACGAATTAAATAATGCTATGGTTACTGATGAAACATTTCAGGAGTAGCGTTGATCTTACTTACTGACTGGCAATAAAAAAATGTCATGCATGAAAAAATCTCGTTAAACTTTTTCACAATAAGTGGAATGATAGTTGGTAGGCCTGCATAACACTTATAACAGTAAAAAAACTGGAGGGAATCGAAAACAAACATAAATAAATAATATGCAGGCAGCTGTCATGGTTGGAAACTATACATAAATTATCATTAAAATTATTTTAAAATAAAATATTTTGACGAATTCACACGTAACATTTCAAGAATATAAAAAGCAAATAAAAAAAATTCACTGATTCTAACAGAATTACTGAATACTGTACATTTCAAAGAGCTTATTTAATTATATTACAATTTACGTATCTTCGACGTTAATTTGCAGTTGTTTACTGTATTTAAATGAAGAAATACACACATATTTGCGCGAACACGCACAGCTGTGCACAAGTATGAATATGCACAGTCACAATTACATAGTTGAAGGCGGTAAGACGATTTAAGGACGAATTATGTTACTTTGTACCTGAGAGTTTTCCAAGTATTATACATGTAATTACCTTTTTCATAATTTAATAACGATTTTTCCAAAAAAAAAAAGTTTTCTTGTTTGGCATGGTCCTTGTTATACGGGACGGAAACCAATGATTTCAAGTGTCAGGTACAGCATGCAAAACCTCATACAGAACATTCCATGTTAGATTTCAAATCCTGTTAACTATATCCCTAAACTTGGAATAAAGATTACGTGTGACGTTCTCACGACAACTAAACAGTAGCTTCGGTTCGTTATCCGAAACTGTCAAAGTACCTAATATTTGTAATGAAATCAGGTAATTCTTTCAATGTTATTTGGCATATGGAGTTTAGCAAAACATAATCTTATTTTGCAGTTTCACTCGCGAGCTACTGTGTGACTGCAAGACACTTTACTTTAATATAATCGACGTCTAGAAATGAATCTGGGAAAGCACCTAGTTGTGGAAATTCCTTAGCTGTTAGTAATCTACAAGATGTATATATTCTATCTTACGTGCACCTCGAAAACAGCTGCAATTATGCATTTCTTACTTATTCTGTACCTGCTTAAGGGGGCGGTTCACCTCAGTTTTCAACGGCTTTATTTACTTTTATATTTGTACCAGATATTTGTTTCTTATTTTATACATAAATTGTGATTAAATCTTCCTCTTAGGAAACTTTTGTATCTCTCATAGATTTTGCGTAATGAGTCGTAAACGTCAAAAATGCACTTTACAGTTTTAAGTACGCCACTAAAACCAACTGATATACCAATCTGAAAAAAAAATTCACACTATATAACAATGTTGTAGGCTATGATTTGACATATATAAAATGAAAAAATATATTTTTTGTACTTCTAGAAAATTGTTGAAAATTTTTAAATTTTCATTTAAAAATTCAGCGTTTTTTATTAAATACAAAAATATTTTATTATTTGTTTTTATATATGTCAAATCACAGCCTACAACATTGTTATACACTGTGAATTTTGTCGGTTTAATATGTCAGTTGGTTTTACTGGCGTACTTAAAACCGTAAATTGCAAATTTTGACGTTTACGACTCATTACGCAAAACTATGAGAGATACAAAAGTTTCCTAAGAGGAAGACTTCACAATTTATGTCTACAATGAGAAAAAAATATCATGGTACAAATATAAAAATAAAAAAAGACGTTGAAAACTGAGGTGAACCGCGCCCTTAAGGTAGCCGCCCTGGGTGGACGTGTTTTGCGAGTTCGAGGCTTAGAAGTGCGGAAGCGATAAGGACGACACAGCACGCGCATCATGCCGCCAATGTATTGTACAGCCTATGTATCTTCAAAGAATCTGCGCCAATATTTTCATACTTGGAAAGGACCGCCATGTTCAACCACTATAAAATATGCTTTAATGAACAGTGGTGAGCCTGAAATAGGTATATGCACTTGGAACGTTTTTGAATGTTATTTCTAAGTACTGTCCGTCCAAGACATCTGTGGCTCCGTGCAGACGAGTGAGACGGGCGCTGATATCGCAGGAGAGGGGGAAGAAGGAAGGGAGGGGGGGGGGTAATAAGGCTGTGTTTGCACATTGCGTTGGCCGGCGACCGTTTCTGCGGCAGAACTAACGGACGTTGGTTTGTCCTCTTGTTCCCACACGCAGCGGTACCGCAGTGTGTTGGAAGACTTCTTGTGATTGCATTGGAAGGATGTCATGAACGCGGGCAGAACACACATAGTGGGTTTGGCGAACACTTTAGGGTTCCTCGATGAACCACGGCAAAAAAAAAAAAGATAAAAGACACATCCGTACAAAGAGAGAGAGAGAGAGAGAGAGAGGGGGGGGGAAAGAGACACATCAGTTTCAAACAGATTAGGGATATTTTATGAAGAAATACGGAAGCATAAACATAAATTTTCTAGCTACAACTGAAGGCTAAATTATTTTATGAACTCTTAACAGTCGTGCGGCATCAAACTACCAAGATGGATATATTTTGGAAAACCATAATTACTGAGGGAAAGATATAAATTACACTCACAATTTATTAAAGAGATTGTAAACAAGTTGCACATAAGAGATACAATGGTAATTTCAGTTATTTGCATTTGCAGCATCGGAATAAAGAGACATCATATCAGGAGACAATGTTGCTTCCCAATGACTGTATGAGGGTCAAAACTGGTAGTGTGGCAAAATGTTAGGCGGAGGGAGATGTGGGGTGCGTAAAGCTTTAGAATTTTGCTAAGGAAGAATTTTAAAGGTGTTTTGCATGAGGCATGAGCAGGTCCTTGGTAAAAGGGCGTGGTACATAATTCCACTATAAAACCATCAATCTATAACAATAAATTTTTTGAAACCAATTTGCGATAGTCAAAAAACAGCATTCCTAGAAAATAGTTTCAGCCAACATTTTGAACAAAATTGCTTCCAGTGTTACAACTTCTGTGGCAGAATCTCTGACGCTGGAACCTCGTGCACTTAAATGCGGCGCAAGAGATCACGCGTAACGAATAAGTCATTCTGGACAAATATTTATTCATAAAGTTGGCGAATAAATGCCATTATCTAGGATGACCTTTTTGTATTTTATTCATATTGACTTCGAAAAACGTGTATAATTCAATTGACGTTTTCAGCTTTTACATAACTGCCACGCACTCTTAAGACGACTATTGGGGCAAGTTACAGAAACGCAGAAGGCCAGGTTGGAAGGTTGAACGATTAGCAATTAGCACTGGTGTATGCTGAGATGAAATCATGAAATTTATGTGTTGTTAAAATTAATGTTTTCAATATCCGTAAAGGGTTTATACATAGGAAGTAGCGAATGGACATACAGCTTATCATGGTCACTGGCATCCTCGGAGTTAAATTTTTTAGAAGTGCGATTTGAAATTTTGTAATTTTTTTGTTTCGGCCCAGGACGTTTGAAATAATCTTCTGGATGAACGGAGGATGTGGTGAAGGCGGAGGTGGTTTGAGATTTGTTTGAAGACTCCTGGATGTTGATTTCTGTCGGTGTGACTTCGTCGTGTTCGCCCAGCTTGAACTGTAATTTTGCCGCTAGTTCTGTAAAACAATTTGTTGCAGTTGTACAAATATAGACGTAGAGACCAATGGTTAACATTCACATTTAGGCATACTTCTTATGGTTGTTTTACAACTAATTCATGTATACTTGTGTTATTTTTCTTGATATTTTGCTCTACTAACGTCCTTCTTGAAGAGAGTTTTGTAAAAATATAGAAGAATCGGCTTATAAATATTTCTTCATTTTTCTTCTGGTGCTCCGCTTTTTACTGCATTGACGCAGCGAACGAAATTATCTCTGATATTTTTTCTCTTATCCTTCCACAAGTAGTCTCATTTCAAAAGCCCTTAATACTCTAGGTACCTTTCGTGAACTCTACAAAATGTAACTAATCATGCACACTTTTTACTTATTTTTTACTTAAATATTTTGTTTCCTTGTTATCAATTATTTTAGACGTCAAATGTTTCAACATTAGTTTAACGCACAGTTATCTGTTTCACATACAGCGTGTGGATTGGAATAAATTATTTATACTCTTATAAAAGTGTTTTGTTTGATAACAGATCGCAAAGTTTTATTTTTTTTTGCAATATTTATATTGCTGTCTTATTTACAAGGATATGGAAAAGTGTACGTGTTCATTGCCTACTTCTAAAGAACTTCTTGTTAATTTTAAAATATATTTTTAATGGCACAACAATGATGGCTTGTTCCATTTGCGAAAACACGCATGTTCCTGAGCATATTATCCTTGACTTTTTGTACCGCTAATGTTGTAATACTTGTTTTTGACACTGACAAATATATAAAATAAATAAAAGTCGTACACGTTTCAGTTTTCCAAAATGTTTTAATTACATTGTACTTGAGAGTTGTCTAAACAAAATATTCATTTTTAATCCTTTCTTGCTGCTCATATGACAGAGAAATGTTTTCTAATTGGCGTGTTCCTTTTTATACAGCGCTGGGATAAATGATTTTAGGTGAAAGCGATATCACGCAAGACCTGATAAAGCTCTGTTATTCTAACATTCTAGAACTGACTACTACTCTTCACAATGAGAAAAAGTATCACATTAGACATTCTCGTCACAGATAATCTATTACACTGATTCGTTATTCGAAACTATATTAGGAGCTAATAACTATATTGATATATTTATTTCAGCTTAATTTGGCAGCAAAAATAAAGCAAAATGTAATTGTATTGGAAAAAAACTGACACGTTCGGTGTGAACTTCTATGAAACTGCATAACACTATTAAAAAAGTCGTGAATAACGACATCGAAAAATGCACCTAATCAGAGAAATTCTTTATTTGTAGATAATCTGTGCGTCTTTACTATATTCGTGTACTTTTTAACAGTAGAAACTCTAAATGGTTTAATCTCGTTCTATAGGGAGCGCGTCGTTTGCCCTAAAGTCGTTTGCCCTAAAGGCGTTTGCCCTACAGTCGTTTGCCCTAAAGTCGTTTGCCCTAAAGTCGTTTACCCTAAAATCGTTTGCCCTAAAGTCGTTTGCCCTAAAATCGTTTACCCTAAAGTTGTTTGCCCTAAAGTCGTTTGCCCTAAAGTCGTTTGCCCTAAAATAGTTTGCCCTAAAGTCGTTTGCCCAACAGGCATTTGCCCTAAAAGTTTTTTTCTGGTCCGTCGTTTGCCCTAAAATCGTTTGCCCTAAAAGTTTCTCTTCTCTAGAAAATAATTGAAAATCTAAATCTACAGATGTACGCCCAAAATTTATATCAGCTCTCTATTTGGTACTTGTGTCGCCCCTAGTAACCAATGGTGAAACCATTCTCGAAATGTTGATGATACATACTATTAGTTAGATTTTTAGCTGCTAAGCAGCAGCGCACGAGCTATACGACTTTCGATCCTTATCCAAGTGCGTGAGCAGTTCTACTGATTCCCAACCTTCTCAACAGATGGCGCACAAATTTTTATTTAATGATTTTTTTTTTTTTTTTGCTTTCAAATTATATTGTCTATTCTGTTATTCACTGATCTCACTGGCCAGTGTTTTCAGCAATGTCAGCTACAGTTCCGATAATGCTGACGGTACTGATAGTCACTGATGGTTGATGACGATACCTTGTGCGAGGCTACATCCGTTTACTCAGTCTACTGGTTTTACTGGAGCTTCAGGGAATCAGTGTTGTCAATAAACCAATATTTTTGGCGGAAATTTACAAGTTGAAGTTATCTAACGGTAGGACAAGGAATGTTATTTTAAGATATAAGGGCCAAAATGGTTATCTATTAATTTGTGTGCAACGTTTATTTAACGTGTGTTTACAATTACTGAAGCATTCGTCGTTTGCAGTTTGCAAAGACTAAATAATGTTTAGAGGTTGAACCGTATCTTGCTATGTATTTAAAAATAATCGATACAGCTCCACAAACTCAAATACAGGTGATGTTCAAGTTGCTTCGTGAAAAAAACGAAAAAAAATTGTACCAGTCGTAATTCGTACTAGATGCATCAATATGCTAAATATATACCAACTTAATTTTTAAAGTAAATACAATTTACACAGCGAACAAAATAAATCTGAATTTTTTGTGCAATTGACATCAATTAAAGAAAAATTCTATCATCCCTGAATTGTTTCCATATAAGGTTTCGCAAAAACTGTACCGTATTGATATTTAAATATGTTTTTTTTCGTTTGTTTGCGATACTGCATGAAGGAATTTCGCCTTTAATGCACAAATGTACAAAAATTAAAATCTACCGCATACATAATATGTGCCGATCAAGAGCAGCTCACTTAATTTCAGCTCAACTGCGAAACTGGAATTTTGTTGGAACTGTGGTTCATAACACTACAGTCCCTGGTCTCCTAAACAGTTCCACCTGATACGTCTATATTTTCCACCATGGCTTAACTATGACTATTTTAACTTTACTCTTTACGGCGATAATAGATTTTGTCATCCAACTCTCAATACACAAAAGTTTTCATGTTTTAATGTTTTTTTTTTTTTTTTCAAAAATATACTATTCGGTTTTAAACAGTTCACAAAAGTTCCGTTTATTCGCCGGAACTTCTCTTAAGTTACAACTGTACCAAGACCAGAACCGTTTATGAGCTCAAACAGTTACGCCGATACAGTTCCAGTTCATTTGACAGTATTTCCGAGACTGTAAGGCATTGTAAAATAACTTGCGACTGCAGAAACACAGTCTACTCGAAAAATAGTTGTATCATTTAAAATTTTAACCCGTGAGTTTTTAATTAATAAGTAATTACAGTAAACATAAACAAGTTCTGTAGGGGTTGTGCACGAAAGTACTGGAATAATATAATTTTCCGACGGAACTATTCTTTCCGATTTGTGAAACTCGGGTTCCAGTTTCTATCTTCGGTACCTTTCTTTATAACCATTCCGACAATTATTCCCCATCCCTAGGCTGGTGTACCCGGAATTATAAACATCCCCTTGTGAATGAAGGTGAACAATATTTTGCAAAGTGATACGCACCAGTGACCGTAATCTACTGCCACAGAATAAAAGTTAGAAAATTACGATGTCATAAATACTGTAGTTCACTAGAGAAGCTCACAAAGGTTCCCAAGCTGATTTTTCGTTTCCTACAAATTCTAATAAACATTTTTGCGTATCACGCCCTCTCAAAGACTTAACGTGTTAACAGCGTCATTGTTATTAACCATGTTAACCATGAATTTACAACGAAAGCCCGTACAACATTGAATGGACTGGTCAATTATTACTTTAAGATGATAAAGCCAAACATAAATTTCGTAAGTATGCCCACAGCCCCTGTTTATGCAAATGTGTTACCAGTCAAAGCTGCTAAACTAAGATATGTATTCAAACTTACACAGTTCTTGAATTATGGCAGTAAGCCATACTACTTGCAACTTAAAACTAACAAAATAGAAGATCCAAACAAAGAACATGAATCAGAATCAGATTGATACTACCACTTCTAACAGGCCATTCCTATTTTGTGACCAAATTATAATCTAAGTATGTATTTTAGTTCCGATAGGTCAATAAGGGCCGTAATGCAACTTTTATTTTTCTGTAAATGCAACATGGTATGTTATAATAAAGTTTTGTTTTGTGAGTATACTGTATGAACACATCCTCTTCCATGTACACTCGGCCACACAAAAAAATGTCGCCTCTCTACAGGCCAGAAATTTGTCTAAGTCCCACTTCGCGTATCTTCGGCAGCATAGAGAGGCACGTATCGAAATCGCAACAACCCAAACGAGCTCCTCACGACACTCTCGTACCGTTCTTGAGACGCAGGTTCGAATCTCGTTGATGGAATAGAATTTTTTTCCCACAGAAACAATGTATTAAGAATGACAATGTTCAAAATTAAATAAGTAATTAACATGTATTTCATTCATATTTATCAAAGACCCAAAATATAAAGTCAAGTTTATTCCTACTATTACGTCAATAAAAGCCGAAGATAACTGTTGTAAGTTTGCGAATATCAGATATCCGTGTGGTATTCAGATAATACCCATAGAAAAAATAAGGTGTTACCAAATTATTAAGAGAATATTTATTTAAAACAAAGAAGCCAAAGAGCTGTAACTTTAAACTGTCATAGAATTTTTGAATTGTAAGTTACTAATTGTCAAAAGAACATTACAAGTTATTGTTCACACTGACAATTTAATCGTTCAATAATACAAGAAAACGAATATCACCTGGTCGTTTGTCTTTTATAATGTAATGTAAAGCGCAATGCATTTAAGATTCTAGGTAAAGTAAGTTATTTCCATTAAATACTTACACCAAACTTATATCATACTGTATGACATTACAATCGTCATAATAAGTAAACAATAAATTACCGATTATTTCAAGCGGTTTGTAGTAGACGGTGATATTATGAGCCATATATAAATATATAAATAAATATATATATAAATAAATATATATATATACATACACATACATACATACATACATACATACATACATACATACACATACATACAGACATACTCTTTCAATAAAAATCATGCATTTTGCATAATTTACTACAGTATATTGCATTCATGTCCAAAAATCCATTATTGGTTCTGATGATTCAAGACTATTCTCAAAATACCTTTGTTATATTTTTATGTAATGTTCGAATATCCTTATTTGCTACATAGTAGTCTGAATCAAATACACATGATTATTCATAATTTATAACATTATTCAAGAATAACACTACACCGTACGTGTTAGCTTTAAGTGGAATGATGAGATAAGCATGATTGTAAATTGCAATTACAACGTTAATATAAAAAGTTGATAAGGGTAGATATTTAGAATGTCAATTTTAATAAATTTTATTTTATAGGTCCTCTTTGAAAAATGCATTAAACATTATAAGTTTCATCAGTAACCTTCAAGGTTGGGTGTTTCTTTCATTGTGACTTAATTAATAGTTTAAACCAACTATAAAAACGTCCAGCAACTCTTAACCGTAAACCGGGAACCCCCTTGACATACAAAGCAGATATTTTCATACGCGACAAATTACGCGATAACGGGTGCAAATGCCAGACAAGCAAAGAAAATTATTATGTGTATACCTTTGTTATAATACATACAAATTATTCACACAAGGATTTCTGTAAATACAAAGTTAATTAGATTACGTTAGAAAACAAAGAAGTGCAATGACATTTTAAACACACATGTTCATTGATAAAACGCCTTATTCACTTGCACTGATCAGAAGTTCCATAATTGCGCCCTTACGTTTTGAAATATTGTTCGTTCAAGTATTTTAAATATATTAATTAAATGGATTGTACAGTTTATAAATTATGCAAGTGAAGTATATTTAGACAGAAATTTCTTGGCTTGTTTAAGTAGTGTAATATCAATTTAGTTTATGATGTGTTTCATGATAATAGGGCTTATGTTATATACAACATTACGTTTTAGGTGTATGTTTACACACATATATTATAAACTTAATTGTAAATTGTTACTTCATATATAGAGTTAATTTTAAATGAAATTTTATCCAAAAGCATTAGTAATATTATGCATTTTATATAGAAGACTAACACATCCTGCTATATTTACATATGTTACGTAAAATGTGTCACATTTTTAATGGTCGTGTTAGTCAACTTAAGTTGTGATCCCAAATTTTAGCGCCTGAAAGTGTATCAGGAAACGGATTATAAACTTGCATGGCATTTAACTTAAATTGATATCAGCGCCATACACAGTATTCGAATCCTGAACCTCTCGCACTGTAAACCGGTGTTCCAACCACAGTGCGCTAAGAATTTTCAGCAGCAATCAAAGAAAATATTACCACATTACGTAACGATACGTTTGCAAAGAGAAACGCTGTAAGAATTATTCCTCGATGGTAATCCTCCGTTTGGGGTGGTCTGTCTCGAGAGGTTAAAAAACTATGTTTGCCCCGCCAGAATCAGAGACAAATACTAGGCTAGGATATTGGAGTTTGAAGACAGTCTTTTGAAGCCTAAATTATTGCTAAATTTAATAGGGTTAAAAGGATGTTTGGTTCACCGCGAAAATATATGTTTAAGTCCACCTACCAGGTTAGTAGACATGTAGTTAATGTGAAATAAATGTTAAAATAATGTATTTTAAAGGAATTGGTTTTGCAGATAAAAGTCTGAAACAAAACGTATTCTACGTGAAATTTCTGAACGAATATCTTAAAACGAGATATGTTGGAAATTTTTTGTCAGTAAATGTTAACGTAAGGTTACTATACAAGACAGGAAATTAGGCTCTAATATTAAAAAAAAAAAAATCCTTTTTATAGTAATTTTACAAATAATTTTTTGTCTGTTTGAAAAAGTTATCTTTTACGATGTCCAGTCTAGCAATAAGCGGCCGTGACGGTCGAGATGGTTCGACCACTTGACTCAGTGTGGTTAGTGCTCCTAGCCGCTGGGTCGAGAGTCCAGGGTCTCGGAGTTCAGTTCCCGGCAGGAGACGTGATATTTAACGATATCTCCCTGGGTTCAGGGCTGGATGTTTGCTCGTCTCAACTGATTACAAACTGTCACGATACAATACAAATTACAAAATACACCTTACTTTCGGTTACTTGAATATGCCAAACTTAAAAAAGGGAGGGGGTAGGATAAATGTTTTGTGCAGTGGTGAAACGAAGGCCTTGCCATTGTGCCAAACATTTTATTTTTAAAAAGTGATCATACAACTCTGCTCCCGCAAGGCGGTCCGGGTTCGATTACAGGCGGGATCGGTCCCCGGACTTTTGCATGTGGGAATCGTGCAAGACGATGCCGCCAGTCGGTGGGTTTTCTCTGGAATCTCCGGTTTTCCCCACCCCTTCATTCCGTTACTGATCCATACATGCATCACGTCATCCCTCACCAGCGTTAAGAACCCAGATTTAAGTGCTAACCAAAATCTCTTCAATCAACCAAACCAGCCTCCAAGGGGCAAACAATTTTGCTGCTTGACGATTATACTTTGGTAGTCTTTCTCTCTACATGCAATGTACTAAATACTAGTGTTCCTAAACACCTGCATATTAAACTGTTGTAAAAACTCGAGCCGAACAACTGGCAGGTGTTCAAAAGGCATCATGTAAGTAGGTCAACTTTCAGGAGAGTATTGATAAGAACAAGATAATACACCCATGAATAAAAACAAAAATATCATAGGTTAGCAATGGCAGAGCATTCATCCGACTGCAAAACGTAATGTAGAATTCAGTCAATTCGAAGTTATACCCAACATCAACATACAACAAGACCATTACGTGATGCATTGAAGTCCTGAAACATCCTGGAAATACAAACCGAAATAACGGATACGAACAAAGTAAAACCTGGGATTCAATAAAAAATGTCAAAGTGACCTGCTAGGCCACAAATATCATGGAAACCATAGCAGCCAATCAGAAGATGGCGACAGCGAATGACCGCTACAACAGAAGAGACTGACAGGTATATTGGCTGCCTTAATTCACGGAGACAAAAAAAACTTGAAGTGCATGTGTGCAATCAATAACATTAAATATAATTTGTCATTTGAACCTATAATTTATCATTTTGATGACACACGAAAATGCCACGTAATAGTATAAGAAAAAGTTCATCCCGTCTCAAATTAACTCCAATAAATTTTAAGGTTTTGTCATTACGAAGTATGCTCATAAGAGGAAACTGATGTACTGTGTTTTCGTGAACTGATTCTGTTAAAGGAAAGTAACTTATTTGATTATATTGAGATATAGAGTATTGCCTTGGAAGGACTGATTATCTTGGTCGCAGCAGGCTGTCGTGGCGGATGCCTGCCGTGAACTCTTAACACGAATTTTCTCACGGAGCGACTCGCACAGAAACGGAAGAGTGTACGTTTTGACATGTCATAAGTACTGCTGTTGAAGATAAACGTGAAGGCTTGATGATGCGTTCAGCCAGCCTCAATACACCGCACCTGCGTTAACAAGTCTGGCTGAGCTTTAAGTGGAGGACAATAATAACCACAAAAACTTAATAGAAATACAGATACCGTCTCAGTGACGAATATATGTGAGATTCAAAATGTTTCTTGTTCGAGCTATTTTAATTTACAACATAAATTTTGTTGTATCAGCAGTTATTTCTATTTACTGCGTAATCAGGTATTAATATTTTAATAGATTTGTTGGTTAATACAGTGATTGTCTTTTTTATCAACACAATAATCAACAAAACAAAGGTTTCTTAACTTTGGTGTAATATTTCGATATATATATTTTACAGAATACTTACTTGGCAAAATTTGGTTGCCGTAACTCAACCTTTGGCTGTCCTACAAAGGTAGACGCTGTGTTCAAATGAAAAAATTTATATTGTTACGAAATAGTGTTATTTTTACAGACGATACTTGCGAGTACAGTTTCCTCTTATGAAACCATTTTAGCTCGCATTGTTTTCTTATAACAATACGTCAAAAGCAAAATCTGGATGTTACGCTGCCATGCAAATAGTGAAAACTAGTTGACCTATGTAAACAAAATAATTCACAGTCAAATGACATGATAAGGAGTAAGTACCCAAATATTAGAAAAACTCACAGTGAACAATTTCTGTGTTCTAAAAAATTGCTGAATTTTCCTCTTTTTCCTTACTTTTGCGATTTTGTTTTTAAATGATTAAAAATATTGCGTTGTTAGTTTATAAATGTTTGGTTATATAGAGAGAAAACTATGCGAGTTAAAATTGTTTCGTGAGAGGAAAATGTATTCACAGGTATCGTCAACAAAACTATAACTTTTGCATTTAAAAATGTTAAAATTATTTTATACCACTTGAACTTGTTACTTCCCCTTAAAAAAACCTGTTAAAGTTATAATTTTATGCTGACGTGGGTGTGTTCATGAACGTATTACGGTACAAAATACGTTTAGAATGCTAGTTAAACTGTTTGGTTCATATTAATGTAATACATTAGCCAAGTATGTATATATTAAAACTAGAGTCTCCGCGGCTTTGCGCGCGAGTTTTATTCAAAACTGATAATATTTACTTTAATTGAAAAACATCTTTGTACACCAGATTGGTACTTCAGTCATCAAGTGTTAGAATGGCAAAGCTGCTAGTTGAGGTAACTCTGCAGAAGGATAAGTAGCACTATCTGTCCGCACGAAAAACAGTCTCAAGTTTTTTCCTGCCACTAACAGCGACTTCGCCTGAGCCTTATTTATAGCACTGCAAAGTTGTTGTGGGGAAACTCATGTATAAGTTACTTCTCGCTGCTGGTACTTGCGTTTCGGATCGTCTGTCCTGAAAGTTTACTAACTTCGTATTATTATTAATGATCACATTATCTTATAAAGTAAAAAAAGAACTATATATATATATATATATATATATATATATATATAGGCCTATTTTTTAAATACTTATGTAAGCATCACTCTGACGCGAACAACGCCTCAATATCTCTGCTGGTTAGATAGATATCATAGAAAACAAATTTTGTGCTTTTTCCCCCTTTTGGGTGTCGAATTTCAAAAAATTTAAATTATCATCTTAGAAATTTGTATAAGTATCAAATTGAAGTGCAAATCACGAATCAAAATCGATTATTCATTAAAGAACACACATTAACACTGCACAGTACTGAGAGTTCGAATTTCGAAAAATCTTAAAACTGTTTTTCCTGAAGCAAAAATTAACTGTATATCTCGACGGGTTCGATAGATATAGAGGATTTATCTAAAACACATTCAAGGTATTTTCACCACCTCAGAGAGTGAATTTCTAAAAACCCTTAAATCACGTGAAAAACACGACAATAGCCCGCTGGGTTCAAGATATATCGACGATTAATTGAAAATACTTTTCACCATGTTTCATCACTTTTCACCGCCTTAGGTGGCGAATTTCGAAAATTCCTGAAATTAATTTTCAGGTATTTGCGTAAGTATCAATATTAAACAAAAATCATGTCGCTGTATAAAAATCAATGGGATCGATGTATATCGATTGTGAATCGAAAACGCATTTTACCATTTTTTTAACTACTATAGAGTCGAATACGAAAAATATATTTTAATGGTACTTGTGATATTTACAAAAGCATCAATTTAAAGCAAAGAGCACTTCGATATCTCGATTGGTTTGATAGATATGGAGGGATAATAGAAAACACGTTTCACGTATTTTCACCCCCTTCATTGAAGAATTTAGAAACGTCTTTGAATCCTGCCATAGACATTTGTATACGTAACCAATTAAAGTAAAAATCACGACGATAGCCAATTGTGTTTCGGAGATATAGACGATTCATAAAAAAACACATTTTGCCCCATTTTACTACTTGGGGGTCGAACTTCAAAAAATTCTAGAATTGCTTTTAGGGTATTTTTGTAAGCAATATTTTTAAGCGAATAACAAATCTTTATACGGAAGGATTCGATATATATCGATAGTTAATCGGAAACACATTTAAGGTCTTTTCACCCTCCTTAAATGCTGAATTTCTAAAAAATCCTTCAATTGGCCACTATGCATTTTTATGTGTTACCTATTAAAGTAAAATTTCCGATGATAGGCCGTCGGGTTAAATACATTTCACCCTTTTTCACCCCCTCAGAGGTCGAATTTCGAAAACTCCCTTCTTAGTGCTCACCTACGACCTGAGGGGAACCCACAGAAAAAATTTCACGATTCTAGGTTCAGTGGTTTAGGCTGCAGTTTGATGTGTCAGTCAGTGTTCATTTTTACATACAGAGATAGTTATATTTAAAATAGGTCTGACATCTACTCTAGGTACAATAAGTTATGAGCTATATTAAAAATATTGTATGTGCCTTTAAAAGCTTGCGGACAAAATTATTAATCATACATGATAAATTATACTTCATTTAATCGCAATAAGGTATTTTACGTAGATTTACACGCACTTTCTTACGTGTAGGATCATTTTCATAAAATGACATGTTTTCTGTATCCAAACGATAAATACTGTGCTAATTTTAAAATTAATAACAATTACTTTATTTCCAATAATATATCATAGATTGTGCTCACATATTTTGAGAAATGTTTATGATTTACAAAACATTTATCAAGATTATATAAATTAGATACTGCACTAATTTTGAAGTTGAAATAAAAAAAACTTTGGTGGAAACAACAAATTCTTAGTTGTCATAAACCCTGTCGTCGTTATGTCTTACTACGGACAGAATGAAAGATCAATAATATTCTTACTAGAAAACACACTTTTATTTTACGTAGTCGACGTTTATGCTGTAATGACTGGCACAAGTAAGATTTAAACGTTTGCGCTAACTTAAAAAAAAAATAATCGTCGTGATGAAATTATGGAGTAATTAAAATGAATGGATTCAGATTTAATATTTTTCGCTTTAGAATAGCAGTAGTTATTTGGTGCAGTAGCTAGACCACTTACTCTTACAACAACAGTTCATGTTACATTCCCGGCGGGGTCGTTCCCCAATTTTCCATGGGTAGGAAACTTGGTGGACATTACCGTTTCGCAAATTGAGGGAGGTTAGGGGGTCCTCAGGTACTTCTGTTTACCTCTCCTTTCGCGCGCTTCTATTCCCTAGGGCTTCATTTCACACCTTCCTTCATGGTTTGGCAGACTATTAGAAGCTCCCAGGCACTGTGGGTACGATACCCTGTCCTCGCGTACCCTTCCTATACGATATGTATTAGTTATGTGAAGAAATATACAGCAACTGGACTATCCATTGCTAAAATAGTTCACTGTACTTCTTTATTGGTAATACTACGAGCTGTTGTTTTGTATTTATTTTTATTTATTATTATATTTATTTGATAACAAATTTATTTACTATAGAAAAATCTGCAATTTTTGCTGTCAGAAATAAATATTACGTCGTATGTGAACTAGTCTATAGAGAAGACAAATAACAAAAAAAAAATTCTTATGTTGTAAGAATTGGGACAACCATACAGTGAATATATAGGCAGAGTGCCGATCCGACTGCGCAGTACAAAATCCCGATTCAATCATGTATTTGCGGTTCTTATGTTCACATAACCGTTGACGGTACAATATGGAGGATGTGTTTGTATTACTACCAGAGATATGTGTTTCTCTAATCTCTGATTACTACAGCGGATGATTATGGTTGTCTGTAATTCTTTCATATTTTATTCAAAACATTTCTAATTCATTGACCGTATATCGTACGACTATTGAATCAATGGCTTGATTTATTTGTTATTCAACCAAATCCATATACTAGTATATTTACCAGAATAAAGGATTTCTTCATGTCAAGCAGCAACCTAGTGCTTTTCTTCAGCAGTTGGCCACAATGTTCTACACTAAAATCGTCAATATATTCTCTGCTTTAAGTGTAGAACTGAACTATATTCTGCATGAACTGAATATGCATGTGATATATTTCTCACATGTGCAGAAACCTATTATCGCTCTTATCATTTTTTCACTCTACGGGGACAGCGCCAGACCACCAACAGCCATGGAGCAGAATGTGATAATTGAAGTGTTGTGCCATAGTGTTTTTACGTATGAACTGAAATGCAAGTATTTCCTGAGAAACGGAAATTCGAGTGTTTTTAGCAAAAATACTAGATAAGGTTTCTTTAGACGCGTCTTCGAAATGTGTCAAAAATTATGCAACCTACACAACGTTGCTGCAAACAAGGCAGACTAAACATAGCGCAGATTATGGCCCCTGGGTCGTAGAAAGAAATGCAGAAAACACTGTTTATTAAATCGTGCAATAATATGTGTCTGAGAAAGTTTGCGTGTGCTGTAAATTACTGCTAGGCAAGTCGGACACATTATCACGTACAATTCAAAAAGACCTCCTACGGACTGGAATGATAACATACGCCCTGTCAAGGTACACTTCCACTTAAATCGTAACTCTCAGAACAGTTTCTCTTACACGGAATAATTTAATCTAGGCTTTGAAAATTAATACAAGTTCGAGACGAGAGAAAGTAAAAGGGAGCATGAATCAGCTTCTCGTGCGACAACAAAAACGTATTAAAATTGTTATAAATCTTTTAAAGATGTACTTTAAGTTTTTTTTTAATATTAAGTAATTCATCGGTGCGGGTAGTTTTGTGGCACCATTGGAGCAACTTATGCTAGACAGCGGCGCCATTTCAAAAACTTCGCTTTAGACGTGTTTTTAAAACATTCGAAATTTGACTAAGGTTGAGTACGGTCTGTCCTTAATAGGTACGAAATTTAATTAATAAATATACGTAAAAATTGTATAAAATAAATTGTAAAATACATTTCGAAATCAATGCGATTATCTTGAAAAAAAAATTGTAACCTTGAAGATCTTGTAAATGTTTAAATTTCATTTGAAGAAGTGAATGTATTTTAAATGAATCCATACACTACCGATGTTTGTAGATGAATGCCATAACTGTTCATTTTGTTGAAAAGAACTTCTATAAGAAAAATGTGTACATAAATGTTTTCATTTCTGTGCTGTCGTAAATGTCTAGTATTGGAGTAAAGGTGTGTATCAAATAAAGAAGAGTATGGTATGATAACACTGAATTTAAATTACTGTACAGTAACAAGAAAATATGAAAACAACAATATGATATATTTTACGTGCCATCGCAAATCCAAAATAACCTTCATTGCTGTTTATGATGACAAAATGAAGTTCCATCAATGGCAGGGTTGTGCTTGTCAGACGTTATATCCATTACAATTGAGTGCAGGTGGTACACAATTTTAAAGTAATTGAAAATTATTTTATATACATGTATTGATATTCACAAAATGTTCGGAAAATATTTCCTTCCCGTCGCAGCCATACTGAGACAGCTGCACTCAAGGCCATTGACCTGGTATCCAGTGTGTTTCACACCTGTCAACTATGCATATCCACGCGTGAAAATTAATAAAACTAATTTTCTTATATAAAATTAAAGTAATTTTATTTTATATGTACGTATCATGTCAGTCAGCCAAGTCTTCAGAAACATTCCACTGTCCGTAACTAACATATTTTGTATAATACTACATCACTCGAGTACTGTTGTGCAATCATTGTATCAACATAATATCTAGAAAAATAATGAAAATTATAAAAAAACTATTCCTTACAACATTTACACATTTACTGAACGTGTTGATTCGAAATCCCTCGACTGATGTTCTTGGATGTGTTATACATGGCGCGACCATAATATCACCAGTTCACCACTGAAAGTTCCATTAGGAGAACGTGTTTAACGCGTATTAAGAAATAAAAGAAAATTAAACTAAAAAATTACTTAAATCGTTTTACATATATTTACATATAACAGTGAGCAAAGTTAACAATGAGCCAGACACTTGAAACTTAACGTAGCTCAGAACTTGACTGCATTGCAATTTTTTCGTATGTCTGTCATTTCGGTACAAATTTTCAATCGATTTTAAACTAATTTTCCGAGGAGCTAGGGTCTTGAAAATTTAAACAACAGAACTGGATGACAATACAAGAGGAATAAAATGTAAAAAAATAGATATTTAAAGAATAAAGGACTATTGTAAACGTTGATATACCACATTTTGAAAATTATAATTGCAAAATTTCAGACGTACAACACTGAAAACCAAAAATATTTTTTATGTATGTCTTAACCCGTTAAAACAACGGACTAGAAATTATAAAACAATTTCTCCTCTTATAATACTTGTAAGATTTAAAACGATGAAAGTTGGGCGTACGTAATAGGTGATAAATTAATAAATAGTTCACCCAAGTCACTAACAAGCAATACATGTACTCTGCATTTCTGAATAGTTACACAAATCGTTATTTACAAACCCTGATTAAGTCCACAGTCTCATGTCTGTGCTCTTTTGAAAAAATTTTTCTTTAAATCATAAAAGGAAGCAGCTATTTTGTAAAACAGTCACACACATGTGCTGCGAAAAGTTATGATTGTGTAATGGAATTTTTTCTACGCAAAAAAAAAATAATTTTGTCAATTATCAACACAGCAATGTCTTGAGCCCAAGTTAAGCAATTTTTGTTTTGGAAGAAAAAAAAAAGCTACACAGTGTTCACAAAGCACATGTGCGTGAAATTTTTTAATGACTTAAGAAATATTTTTTGCTAAAAATGCGTAAGTAGAAGGCCGTGAACTTAAAAGAGTGGGAAGTATTTTGTACCCGTTTTTACGCAAGTAATAAAAACAGAAATAACATTTTAAATTTACTTAAGTTCCACGGCATGCAGAGTAGATGTTAGTATGCCTTGCAATCTTTAACGGAATCTACGTTTACGAAGTAAATGTACAGTTTTGAAAACAGCTATCATCTTATTAAAAGGGATCAGTACCCGCTATTTTGGATTACAGAATTTTTTTATCTGGCATACTTATTTAAAACATTTTATGTTTAGGTAACGACAAGCCGGAGACTATAAGTACAATGTCTACAGTTAGTTTTGCTCGATAACTTTGCTGATACTATTTATGTAATCATACGAAGAATATTTTTTATTTTTCCTTTGTATGCTTGCTAGCTAAATGCTAAACAGTGAAACAGTTTGATAACACTTTTGATAGAAATATCTGTCTTGTACGGAAAATTAGTTACGCATCCTATAGATCTTAAAGTAAAAAATGAACAGGGTACTTAGCCCAATTAGTACTTTAAGTTAATGGTTTATTTAAATAGTATGTAGGAATACTAAATGTTATGTTAAAGATAGTTAACTTCAGTTGGTGGTAGTACGTTAATAATTTACCAACACATTTATATATTCATTAAAGTCACCCATTAAAAGTAAAGTATTTCACTAGTTGTAATGAAAAACAATGCAGTTCGATTCCACATAAATAATGTAATTGTATTATTTTAACTGTAAGGGTAAATTTTTACATGTTTTTCGTTGAAATTCAGATTGGCTTATTTACTGTCACAAGAAAACATCTTTACTCAAAGGCACGTGCCAAAACAATACAGAAAAGCTGTGGATGTGCGCATACAATATACAATTTAACATTCACTTGAATTTTCATGCAAAAAAGCAGGTTTACTTACGATTCAGCATTCTTCTTAGTCATAACCCCATCAGTTGTAATTTTTTTGTATGGGAAATGTTTAAAATTATTGTTTCTATTTTTTTTACTCTAGTAAACGGCAGAATATTTCAGGTGGGTGTAAAAAAATTAAGTCTTATGTGTCAACTCTGTGCTGTAATAATCACGGGACACAATGATATTTTTCAGTAAATAGTGGCGCTAAGACTACCTCGATTTGCATTCAAAAATCGCTTCTGAAGTTTGTCTATTATCTTGGAATTTCTCATGAAAGAATTTTTAATGTAGAAGTAATTTTTTCAGAACTGTGGGTATGTAACTTACAAAATCTTATTACAGCATTTAATATGTAAACTTATTTTGTTAGAAGTGCGTTTTGAACTAAAAATCACATTTTCAAAACGAATAAAAGTTTAATTTAATGAAAACCTGCAAGAGCATAGAAATATCCCACCACCCTTCGTATCTGGAATAAGACTACTTATTTTTTCATAACTACCAGGGACAAATACAGAATAATAATCTACTTCAGTTTTCTTTAAAATCAAATTATACACCTATCAACTGAGTACTGCAGCTTGTGAATCACAGTTCCGCTCACGGCACTGGTATGGCATGTGTTTATTTTTACCAGCCAGGCGTTAGCATAGCATACATAGCGTGGGAACGCGCGTATGAGTTTGGAAAGGGGCAGCGAAGACGAGGGGGAAGGACGCGTCATGTCACGTGACACGCTTCGCCCCGTGTCTGTACTGCAGTAGAGACCGTCTACCTGGACCTGGCTGTCCACGTCAATCCCGGTCCATGTAAGAAGAGCAAACAAAGCATACCAGCAGTGATCACATAAAGATGGTTATTTCTTTTAGACAATGCTTATCATTGAGTGCCAAATACTTTAACTCTAGTCATTAATAAAGTGGTATTTACGTCTTAATGACAGTGAAGTTATTTGAGTAGGTAACACATAACTTTACACAAGGATAGGAACTGGGAGAGGAATTGGCCATGGCCTTTTACAATGAGCCATCATAGCATTAACCTGAAGCGATTTAGGGGAAACCATGGGAAACCGAAATCAGGATTGCTGAAATAGGGATTCGAACCCTTGCTATCCTAACTGCAGAGTTCACCGCGTTACCATTGCGCCGCCTCACTCGGTTGTATCTTCGAAAGCAAAATTCGGATTTGTCAGTTGCCCACTTCTTCGCACTTCTTATTCGCATATTCCTTGCCTCAGACCTCCCGATAGAAAACAATAGTTTCACTGACACGCACATTTTGAACAACTATTTAAATTTTAATGTAGCCATTTGAACTATACAAAAGTTGTTAGCTATAATTTGTGTTGGTGTAAGTTTTCTGTGATCATCGTCACTTAAATTCAAAGGGAATTTAAAGATTACACACTTACAATGGAAGATGCGTATAGTATAATAATGTACACAAATCTTAAGACTACGAGACTACAATAACTTCTTGTCATAATGCAATTTGCGATTAATATTTTTAAAATGCATATCAAACATTAACTGTTTTTAGCATTTTATTAACTGCACCCACAATACAAAACACGTATGTACCATGCAATATAATGTATACTACATTCGATCCTCGCTTGAGATCTTTAAATTGTACCCAGGCGCATGTAAGATGGTCCTCACACTCTGATTTACAGGCAACATGTAGATGCGAGTGTGGATAATTTCAAATTACAAATAATGCTTGCTGATTGGCTGCAGGAAATGGTTCTCGTTTGGTGTTTGGGATACTGGTAATTTATTTACATCAGGTACTCTCAAAGTATTTTGAATTTTAAGAGTGTGTTCCCTCGCGAACTACACAGATTGGAAGAAGCGTGTATGCAAGTCGACTAGGATACCGTCTGGTGGAGAACTGTGGAACTACAAATCCCACATTAAACAGCAAATTGAGGACCGGCTAGAAATACAATGTTACATATATCTATGAACTCAGAACAGCCGGTAGAATACTAATATAAGGACCTTTCCTTATGAAGACCGGCACCCGGTCCTCGCAAGAAGAAATGTCCTCACAGCGTCGAGCAGAAAACTGGCAAATGTCCTCACAAGGTAGCTTATTCCCGCTCAGACACGCGCTCACAGACAGAAATGTAATCTCATGAGCCTACTTTTTTCTTCGGAAAGTAGGCTAACAATAATATCCTTACACTTAACGAAGAAACAGAACAAATATCATCAAAGTGTTCACCAACATGAGATCACATGTGGCAGGAACAGGTAGTTTTTAATATAAAAATTATCATTACTAGTGGTACTAAAATGTATAAACAAGATATAATTTTAGAAATATATGTTAAAAAGAATTTATACCGTACAAAGCGAGAGATACTCAATCTTTATAAGAAATTAAGTTATAAATGATTGTTTATATATTCCTTTCTACTAGGCATATTTTTATTAACCCTAATTAATTTGCTTATTCGTTTTATTTCTTCTCTGTATCGTTTTGTAATTTTTCTTTGATCAACCGCTGTTCTTCACAATACATTACATGACAAACACGGATTTTCCTTGCAATCTCAATTAGCTCCTGGACGACACATACACATTACCTTTTGTCATCATAGAAATTATACAAAGTATCTTTAACCATTAGGTGAACATCCATAGAGTTCTCTCCGACATATCAGCTCTGTCAGCTGTCCAACCTAAATACAAAATTTCGATAATACCCTTTCAAAATTGGCATTTCCATGTAATAAAGATAATACTGCTTACACTGCTGTTGTAACAAGTGGATACCTCATATTTCCTCTTTGTTTTGCTATTTGAAGAACTGATTCTAGTTTGTGTCTAAACAAAAATACTTACAATTTTCTCTTGTTCAAGGCTCAAATTTTTCCTCTCATCTGTGAAAATATCCACAGGAACATAAATTGGTAATACTTTGGCAACCTTCACAATAAATTCCGAATTTAACATGTTGTATTCAATCTAAGTAACACATATTTAAGAAGGGACTTGTCCAATGATGACTTCTGTAAAATATGTTGCCAGCTCGCTACAAAATGATACCTTTCACGTGTCAAAAAAGGAGCCTATCCTTTTCAATAATGATTTGTAGTTCTTCACACAGGCTTCTTTCATAGATGTCACTTAAGGGTACATAATACCCACTACTAACAGCTTCGAGTGACAGGGGAACAGAACTTCGACAAACACAGATTATTCGAGTTTTTACCAATGATTATAGTTCATTATGCATTACAAGCAGCAGGGGAACACACCTCTGAACACACCAGTAAATTTAGTTAAGGCGAGCACTACGGCAACAAAACATAACATCTACTTTGATGGTATTGTAATTTACGAGCGTGAGCATATATCAGAATTTAGAATAATTAATTAAAGCACTACGACTATTAAGAACAAAGCCCTTAAAATAATCAACCACAGCTGGCCATTGTCCGAGGAACATTTCGCCAGCACTTGTTAGGAACAACCACTAAGAAGAGACATGCTGTTGTATTAAGAGACTGGTTTGAACATTCGTAAATTCCTTCCATCGATATGGCCATCCGTCAGAAATATAATACGAAAGGAAAATTAAATTAGATGCCATTTCACCTAGCTTTGAGACCAATTTGGAATACATTCAATTTTCGATGTATGTCATAAGCTGTCTACAACTTAAAATAAAGTAATAATTTACTAGCATATTATAATCAAACAGATACACATGAAAAAATATCAAACGTAAGAATAAAAATAAATAACTTTGGCAGGAGTTGAGATGTACAAAATTGTTCCCAACTGAGATGAACTGCTCAAAACAAAATTTTACACTGACATAGCTGAACAGTGCTATATAAAACTGATAAAATGCTGACAGTGGTAAAAAGCAAACTTTTGCTGATATTACTGATCATTTTCCATCCCTAGAAAGTCGAGAGATAAGAACGAGAAGCGCGACGTCCATAAGGACCACGGTTGTAGAAGAACAGGTCTGGACACTCGCCTATCTACCAATGTATTTTGCTTGACCCCCTTGTTGTTTGGCTGTAGTTCGTCAAGTTACCGAGAATGCCGTACTTTCTGGCGCTTTAGTTAGGGCGGTCGGACTTCCTTTCCACTAAGATAAACAATTTATCAAAACGTATTATTTATCAATTTATGAAATACTTCTTTCACGTACAAATTTAAGAAAAGGCTCCAGCAATCTTTACTTACTTTATAAATTTAACAATGGAAAAAAAGTGGGCTGAGTTTGAGTCCGACCGCCCTAACTGAAGCGCCAATAAAACACAATATTTTCGGTAACTTGACGAAACAAGGGGGTCAAGCAAAATACATTGGAAGATAGGCGATTGTCCAGACCTGTACTTCTACGACCGTGATAAGGACATGTTCGTGGTAAATATGCCGGCAGGACTTACCGGCGGCCGCACTGACATGAAAGTCGAACTATGAGTCTATAGGATTTTTGTTTGCCTAGAGAACATAAGGCATGCTTCCGTCTACGCTGTTTCATTTACTGGTGTCGCAAAAATGTACCATACTTTCTTTACAAGATGTTGCAAGTCTTCAGTAATTAATTTTTAAGTGTACGAAGCTAAAGAGTTATTTAGATTATTTTGAGTTACTGTATTTGCACTAAATACAGTATCTCATTTAAACTGTTATGTTCGATGAAGAAACTTTTGTGTCTATATTATCTGTATAAGAGCTATTTATGTGCTGCACAAATCAAATTATTTTATCAAGAAGATTAGCATAAATGATATAGATATTTTTCAAAAGTAGTTTACATGAACATAATCGTTAACACCACTGTAAGGAATAAACTATATTAATGATACCTTCTAATAAGAAGTGTTAAAAAGTAAAATAATTTTGTACACACATAGTCTTGGAAAGAGTTCTAAAGTAAGATATTATGCAGTGTTACTTTACATTTCTTTCCACACTGTAGTTAATCATGCGTCGTATTGGTTGTAACCTTTACATCAAAGACGTTAAACGCAACCACCCTCACCGCCTTCTACTCAACCGAGCAGAGTGGTGCAGTTTTAACTCACTGATTTCGCATTAGAAAGGATGTGGTTTCATTTACATTACTGGCCACCCTCATTACAGATGTGTATGGTTTTTACTCCTGTTAAGAACTGAGATGGTTCTTTACTTCGTACCATAATTTTTCTTTTCCCTATTTCTTACTGGTCTGTGACACCGGTTCCGTCTCTATTAATTAACTCGTCGACACCGGAACATCTTCGAGGCATTCTTAATTTTGACGAAGACAAATTCTTTTCATTTCTAGACCATCGTACGAAACAAAAGAAGTTTGCGTAGACTTTCCGCCCTATTTTAAAGCTTAAGTAAAGCGTTTTTTTTATCTGTTACAAGGTTTCTGCTAGAGTTCCTAACAATAAACTCTCTCAATTTATTGTATTTTTATAAATACTTTAATCCGAAATTTAGTATTAAATTGTAAGGAAAAATACATCATTATGTATTTGTGAGTTACGAATAGTAGGTCTGTAACAGTTTATCGGAGAAGTACTCATGTGATTGATCTATGCCAGCTTTAAGACAATATTAACATTAATAAAAGTAACATATAATAAACTGAAGACTTTGTTAATGTAACCTAAGCACCGGTCATGTACTGTTAAAATACAGTGTCTGGCTGCGCCCTCGTAGTCGCCTCATCACTTCCCCGACCTCTCCTTTCTAGAGGCAAGAGGATATCGCTCATACTTACATAACATCAGCTGGGCAAGGCCGTGGTATGTATATCAACATGTACTGCTATGAACACGTTCATCTCAGGTACGAAGGCTAAATTATGACAGAATGTGTCGGTGATGTGTTTATGTATTCCACCTAAGCTACTCAGACACAAGAAATCATAGTGTTCTTATTTTCATGTCGATCAAGTCATTCAATTGCGTTATCTGTTTAATACAATTTTTTTCTCAGCATCTTGTACGTATTGATATTTCACTCGTTGGTTACAATGCAATTAAAGATGTGTCTTGGATAAGTTTTGACCAATAAAATTCGCATTTCGTAATGAAAAAATACTTACAAAATTAAAAATTTTACGTCCAAAAAAGTGGCAAAATTTATAAAAAGTTATTCAAAATCGATCACATAAGCACATAATAATCTTTTCAATTTACAGTGTAAGATCTATAACTGTTCTCTCGCAGCAATAAATGCAAGAAACACATGAATTGACACACAATATACGCACGCACTTATAAGACTAGCGAACCAGCCTGATACTGTAGTCAGTTAGACGCGTGTCAGCGTTGCGTTGGGTCCTAACTTCAAATACCGGTTCGGGCATGGATGTTTTGTTGTCCTTTCACCCCATCACCCTCACCGACTCTCAAGACCTCAGTGTTAAAGAGCCGCAAAACTATTTGTCGCCACCTAAAATGCTAATAAACTACCATAAATCACACTATGGAGATTTAGCTTAAAAGTAACTAGACCAACGAATTGTTATTAATTTTCTCTCACTAAGCAGCTACCATTCGTAACTATGCAAAGGAACCATAACCGAAATTTCATTTAATGTATGAGGTTATGTGTTTGGACCCCTCTCATCGAAACCTGTTCAAGTACGAATGTCTGCTATTTTAACGTTAGGTTATTGAAACAAATATATTTAGCACGTCCTAATATCATCATTTCAATAACACTGAAAGCCCATCCTTGCGCACGTGAATATGTGCGTGCTTTGTGAACGTTTCGAAAATAATTTTATTGCAATACAATCACACAAAATTAAAAGAAAGTATTTAACTAAATCTCAAAGATTCGAAGTTGGCGAAAAAATCTAACGGCTACGTTAAAATTCTAGTCAGCTGCACCGGTCCATTGTCCAAAGTTTTAAAA
>PNEQ01054270.1:0-13044 GCA_003012365.1 Medauroidea extradentata
GGCAACTATGAGTAACACGTGTCCTTACATCTAACTCTTCCACTTGATGGTCGCTGCGGGTAGCCGGGTCTCCACACTCTACATCTTTCTTATAGCTAGTGCTCACGAAACTCCCCGGGATTCTATTAGGCCTATGTTGACGCCGGTTACACCAATAAATTATACTCTTAGGTTTCCTTAAGTCTTAAATCCTTACGTTGTTTAAGCCAGAAGAACTACAAAGTCGTACAGCAAGAAATTTGGAAAAATAAACAGGGTGGGTAGGCCAAGTACCTTACAGCACAGTATTGTTTGTGTTAATGTATAGACAGAAAAATACAATAATAAGGAATACGAATACACACACAAGTACACAATATGTGGGGATGTGAGAACACACAGAAAGTGCATGAACGTTTAAATAATACTCATGAGGACCCACAAAGAAGCGATATTTTATACATATAGTGCAAAATCCGTCAGGCTCAAGTTCACATTTCTATTCGATTTTCACAGCTTACTCTATATTACTAGGATTGAAATTGATTCCATCAAGACGGTCAAACCTCCTCCCCCCCCCCTGCCATAAAAAAAACAAACTTTTCAAAATTTCTGGGCCTAATTTATGTGGAGTTTTATACAAATTGTTGGTAAGTACTAATTTTTATTATTTTATAATGAGTGGATTAAACTATTTGCCTAATACATTATTTTTGCTTTGCTCCTGACATATTATTTATCTGCAAAAATTCAATTAAACAAAAGAAATTATGTTCCTGTTTTACAACTAAATGTTGTGTTATTGACATGTTCCTTACAAATATAAATATAAACATTACTATTTTTTAAATAAAAATATTAAGAACATATACTCAGAACAAGACCAAATGTAATTTACAAAACAAATTAAGTAATTAGTTGCAGTGTGATTTTTGGGACTACGAAACTATGAAATACTGCGGTATATGCATTCACTCAAAAATAATCTAATGTCACTGCTCGCGGCACGACGATTACTTTTTTTTTTAATCAAAAGTAATAGAGAAATCTTTGTTCACAGATAAAACACAACGAGGCAGCTAGGCGAGTGTTTCGATAATAGATCACCTTCGTGCACCACAACTCGTCTATATGTTTACACCTGGTACAAAAACTTCTTGGATTTCATCACGAAGGTCCTTGGGCTTGACACTGAAAGGGTTGGGAATAAGTTTCAGTTTCTTACTGAATTAATTTTCAGTGTTGCTGTATTCTGGAAAATAATTAGATAATTTGTCCTAGAGTATATGCAAATGACGAATGGTGCAGTGTGTCGTCAATGTGGAGGGGGTTTTGTCTTTCACCAATGTTGCTGAGCAAGACCGTGATCCTAGCATAACAGGTGCTCCACCCGTGTAAAATCCAGCGAATTTCTTCCAATATAAATCATGTTTCTGAAATGGTCACCGATATTTGTCATTGCAAATTTTCCTTTCGATTTTGTCTCCAAATAATATGATAACTCTTCCTTAGTTGTGTTATCAGTAAAAAAAAAAAAATGAACATAAACCCGCAACAGACAACGATGAGAAGTTTCGTCACATTTCGAACATCAGTATGAGATTTTTTACTGCAAATTAGTTGGGGTTTTATATCATTTGATAATTGATCTGCGCTTTGACAGTGTTGTTTGATAGTGGAATTACTTGTAACTTTACGACTTTTTTGCCTTAGCAATAAACTGAGATACTTCAAATGAAGAACCATGTCCTTTTTTTAGCCTATTCAAATTTGTACCAGTTTTCCTTACTTTCATTTTCTCTAATTTTCCTGCGAAGTATTCAGGGGGACAATCGTTAAACTTATGATTGACTGTTTTTAAATAAAATTCAAGCTCTGCAGGTTTTCATGTCACATCACATACAACTATGGCACAATTTACAAATCAAGATCTTACTTGCCTCATTGTTTACTTTAATTATGGTAAATCGATATATGATGTAATCACTATAAAATATATTCTTCGGAACTATAGGAACAATACACAACAAAACAATGTGGACTACCACTCATCATCTGCTGGCTGCTGAGCCGACATGCGTATGTAAATACAACAAACTTCTTGTACAGAAGAAAACGAATGGCGCATTGTTATTCCTCAACTTCTCATACTGTTTCGCTACTGGTCCTGCAGGGAATGCTTTCTACCGTAATTACAATGCGAGGATAGGGGACAATTAATTAATATTATCAGTTACCATGTTATATTATACTCGCCGGTAATATAATTCACACTCTTTCAGATGAAATGCTGTCAGAACATAGTCTATTTTTTACACTGTAAGGAGTCTGTTTAAGTGACAGAAATCGCAAATAAATGTATAAAAATGCGGGTAACTCAACGACTGAAATTTCAGCTCACGGCTACTCACGTAGCTCACGCTGACCGCCGGTTAGGAACGACTGTTTTATACCAGAAATAATTGAATAAGGTATTTCAGAAAGGGCCCAACATCAGACATCTGTATTTGTTTAGAGTAGACATATATTAGTGATTTATTCTCCAACTAGTTTAAAATTAATGTATGTCAAATGATCAGTTAAAGGAGAATGTACAGTGAACATCTTCGTTATAAATAGTTAAATTAAATAGAAACTTTAATGGTTTAAACAGACAGTTCAATATTGCAGTTGGGCCCTTCTTGAAATACCCTATTTAATTTAATCCCATTAATTTTCTTGGAACGGGTTCACAAAGTCTTGAATACATATTTACTTAGTGTTTTTCTTTTCCTGCTGCTTTTCTTGGGCTTCAACTATATATGGTGGATCTCTAATCTTCATGTTTCTCTTTACTCTGCTGTCCACAATTTCGGGAAGCATACATTGCAGATAAAATTTTCTGAGCTTCGGTAACATTGACGTACTCTAAAGATTTTCATCCCTGAAAATTCTTTCAGTGAAGAAATCTTTTTCCGTCAGAACAACGAAGTCGCAGAAATTTCTACCTGTGATGTTCAGTTGACCTAGTATTTGGTAGAAGTACCAGTGGTTTCTTTTAAGCTGAAGAGATCCATGTTTCACCTCTAAACACAACGAGGATTTTTTGTCCTGAATGACATCATGCAAGAGCTTATCCTTAACAGACAATAAACACTTGACCTCGACCAAACCATCTTCAGAAACGAGACCATCAGGAGATGCAGCAAGGAAAGGTTCATCAGTATTGATAAATATTCCACAGGAGGTAACCTCAGTGCCTTTTTCAGCACTGTATCTTTCCAAAGCCACAGATTCATTAACCCTGCCATATAAAACTGCTGGAGTATTTAACTCCTTAGGATACAGTAAGTTCCGCACAAGGTTATGACGGTGTGAAGTCGTGGCGTCGGACGACAGTGCCGAAATTTGATGCAGTCAGTCGGTTCATTCGAACTTCATGCCACTTCTCGTTGTCATGTTGACCTCGGGTGGCTGCCTCTATACTGTCCCTCTTAGCTTCTGTGTTTGATTCTTCACGAAGCTTTGACAAAAGTTCCTGACATCGAGACTCCAATTCCTCTTGTTGAATGTCAGGCATTTGCATCGAATCAGTGTCTCCATAGTTTTCATCTGGTCCAGCACCCAGCTTTCTTTTCTTCTTTGGCGCACCCTCTTCCGCATACTTTAACTTCCTTTTCGACGATTTCTTTTCGCGCCTCTGACAAAACTTTTTGCATGCTGCCGCGGGGCTGCGATTGTGCATCTTTTTCCATGGGCTAGAATGCCAGCCTGGACCACTTGTATGGGAGAGAGCAGCACCATAGCAGCGTGTGTAATAGCTCCCCCTTTTTCCAAAATTTATTCGTTTTCCTCCAGGAAACTTCGCATTTAATGCCATATACCTGCAAAAGCATACATGTGGTTACAAACATACCAGTTATGTATTAAAGACATGCGATTTTTTAAAATGTATGTACACTTCTACTTACAGTTCTGCAGCATTTGTGGTTCTGTTGCTGACGAGTTTATCAGCTTTCTTCTCTAGTCTTGCTATGCAGTCTCGAATTGGTTGAAGCAATCCAGCATCTTCCAGTCTGGAAAGTAAGTTTTCCTCTCCAGAATCTTTTCTGCTACAATAAGTAGGCCTGCATCTGGCATGCGATCCAAAAACGTGGTCAGGTGCATTTCTTAGATCTTCTCTAAGAACATCCACAGCTTCTTTTCCTCTGTTCTTTGACGCCTCTTTTATAGCAGTCCGTACACCTTTCACTAACCTCTCTATTCGAGAAATTCTCGTATTTCCATCAACTTTATTGAGGAGTTTCCGTGCTTCCAGATCATAAGCTTTGTTCGACGAAAGCTTGTGGATATTCTCACAAAATGCCCTTGTCGCATGGTTTGCACATTCAACTTTCGTGACGTACCGACCATAGTCACACTTTTGTTGAATTGCTGCTAATACTGCAGCACCTCCATCACCTACATAATTCTTATAGATTACACCATGCATTTGTATGCTTTGGTTAAATCCTTCGCAGATAAGGTCTTTTTCCATTGCCGTTGAAGGATCTGTATGGTTCTTGAAGCATATATGATTTGGTATTTCTTTCTTTTTTTATTTTGCTATGGAGCAAATGCTACAGTATTTGTTTTTGACCCCAAGAAACAGTATTTTGTTTGTCTCTTCGCCAACGATAACTGCCTGAAAACACATGAAACAATTCTTGGTTCGTAAGCAGTAAAACAGTTGTTAAAAGTTATGAGTTACTGAAACATCAACAAATATTTTAAATAAGAAATTATATTAATATAACTAGCAAGTTCAATGTTCTGCATAGTACAAGGCAAGAAATTTAAAAAGGTATTAAAAATTAAAATAAATTACTATCAACAGTTCAAAATCTACAAGTAACATGATATACAATTTAGTGCTTACTACTCCTGTAGCGGAATTAAATCCGTGCCCGTACGTTCGCTTCCCCCATCCTCCGTCACCCAATACACCTATATAGGAGATGCCATTTAGATAATGACCTTTTTCTTCAGCAATTTTCTTTTCTTGCTGGCCTGCTGCTTTTATCTTGGTTGTAAGATCATGTTCCCACGTCTGGAAAATAATTCATAAAATTTTTATTCTATGTGTAAAATATTTTAAAATAAATGTGTTTAATTTGACGCAAACAGTAATAACGTGCTGCTTATAGTTGCGAAGCTAAGATTTTTTCTTTATATTAATATTTGGCTATGAAATAGAATTTAAAATATAATAATAATAATTATTATTATTATTATTATTATTATGTATTTACGCTAATGACAACATTTACTTAATGAGCAGTTTTATCAAAAAAGTCATACATTCAATTTATGTTAGGGAAATGTTAAGTATAGAATTTAAATCGAGATGCGGCTTGCGGGTAAAATTTAAGTTTATTTTTCTAGTATTAATAAATGTTTAGTTTTATGTTATGTGTAAATGTTGTAAGGTTGCTACATTAATCCTAGTAGCACTTTAATGAAGAAGTTGTGTTCATATATACAGTTTAATGGTTTAAACTGCTATTGAACTCCATGAACACACAGAATAGACAAACAGGTGCAATTATCGATGTGAAAATCACTGTACAACTTATTTTATAAATAGTGATTTTAAAGCAATAGGTGTATGCTGTAATAATGTTTGCTTGGAAATTTAATTTTCGCCCTTTAAGTTAGAATCAAGAAACCAAAGTAGCAACATTACCATTTCCCTCTAAAGGCCCAGATACATAGAGACGGTGGATCGTCGATGTAATACGATGCCAGTCGTTTGTCGTTGGGTTGTCTGCGGCAGAGGTACAATGAAATTATCGGTGCCTGCTGGTGGATCTAAGTTTCTTCGAACATCAATAAACAGCTCAGCATCCGGCATTGCTGGTTTGCTGTTTACTGACGTATATTTTAGGTTTAGATCGTTGCCAAATTCGTCTGAAAGAGTTAGTTCATGATGTTTTGTTTTTACAATTGTTGTGGCGCGTAAAAATTAAAACAATGACAACATGCTGTTGGGTCACATGTCATATAATTATTGTTAATTTGTCGACGGCGTGTCTATGGCTTTCGATAACTTGCTGGTGAAAATTAAAAGTTTTGACTCTTCGGCCTCACTGATAGCACATCGACACTGGTTGACATCGACACCAACGTCAATCAGAGTTCAGATTAGCATAGTTATGGTCGGCATTGACAACCACCGTATCTGTGTAGCCAGGTGTTAAATCTCAAAAACATGTAATTAAAATATTCATAAGACCTTTTTACCGCATATCATACCTCTTGAATGGCACTTTCGTGTTTCTGGAACTTTTCGCTAGACATGATGGGGATATCCATGATGGAAAACATTTCCTCTAATTGGCTGTACCCAATTCCAATAGAAATAGCGCCCCAAACCGCGGCATCATTGACGACATCTGCAAATTCGTCTTTGTGGGAAGAAACTTCTTGAACTTTGTTACAGGTTTCACAAACAAATCTCCAAGTTGAAAAAAAGCCAGAGCGTTTTTCTGATTGAAATGTGTACCTTCCCATCGTACATTCCTTTTCGTGCAGTTTCGTGGATTCCATTTGTTTAAAAACATGGCCGATATCAACACACCGGTTCCCTGATATACATTCAGTAACAGATTTAACTGAAGGGTCATTCTCAACTACTGAATCGGGTAGTTCGCTTTCTGATTCTTCAGATGGCCAGTCCAAAAATCCGAATCCCTCATGTGTTGTGTCACGAACTCCTTCGTCAACAACATTGTTTTGTGGTTGGAGTGAGTCGATGTTAATATCTTCGGCGAACGACCTGAGGGAAAAACAGAAAGACTATATCTTGATAAAACGTAAAAATTAAGCGAGTAATGACTTTAATTTGTAATACATAGAGACACCACTCACAGATTAACAACACTGCAAATTACATACGAAGTAGGGGGCATGGAATGCCTTAAAAATATATAGATTTCGGCTTATTTATCGCCTCTTTTTTTTCACTGCATCAAATTAGGACTGACCTAAATGGGCGCATCAGTATGACGAACGGTCGATGTGTGAAGAAGAAAATTGCATACACCCAAGTCGAACAACACATTTTTTTCTCTTCTCCCATTTTCAACACATAACTCTCAAATAATTTGGTTTCTAAAAAGTGTACATCTCTTTATATATATATGTGTGTGTGTGTGTGTTTGCACACGCGTTTGCTCTGTCATAAATTTTTTGTGCATTTGTGTAATTAGTTAACACCGAAAGCATGTAAAGCAAAAGTTTTGTTCACTATGCACAACTATGAATTTTCAATCTGTATTTTTTTACAATAATTCACTGAACGAGTATACTAAATAATTACAAAATTGATTGAATGAAAGGCGTTAAATGGCAAAATTTTTTAACTTTAAATTAGTCTGTGCAAAATATATATTTTGGACTATAACCAATAACGCTTTTTCAAGAGACTCACGAATTTGTAAACAAATATAGGTAAACATTTTAAAACGAAAACTATGCAAGAACGTAAACGAATTTTGTTACAATTGTTCCGCTCCCTAAATATAACTGACATTACGGGCAGCATGTAGCAATTATGATGACTGAAGTTCTATTTATTCTTCAAGAATTAAATATAATTAATATGTTTTTTACATTTGTAGCCACATGCACTTGTATTAAAGAAAATAGGGTAAACAATATTCGAAAACCATTTTCCTTAATGACTACATAAATGAATCTTTATTCACAACTGTGAGTAATTGTATGCATTTGAATGATCGAAGATGCATTCATACCAACTAGAAAACAAATGTATAAAGTGCCCACCTACACTCACTCGTGAATGAACAACCCAAACCTCTGGATCTAGAGATCTTTAATTTCAAGGGTGACTTCCTCTTACCCCATAGACCCACGTAGTGGAGTGATGTTTTGAAAATCGAATATGGAGGGGATGAAAAGGCGTTAAATGTGTTTACAACGAATCCCAGATATCTAATTGACATGGTGAGCTATCGTCATTTCCCCCCAGATATCTAATTGACATGGTGAGCTATAGTCATTTTCCCCTCTTCCAAATAGTGCCCAAAAATGCATATTGTCGAATTTATTTCCGATTTTTCCAACATTTAAAATTAAGGGGCGAAAAGCCGTAAACTGTTTTCTCAATCAATTCTCAATTCTTTTTAAACACTTTGAAACATAGAGGTGGCTTTAATTTCATAATAATGTTTGCATAAATACTCAAAAAGGATTTTAAGGTTTTTTTTTTCAAAATTTAAACTTAAAGTTACTAAAAAAAGATAATGTGTATCCAATTACTCATCTGTAACTACTAAATTAGTTGAGATATGGACTGGTTTTTGCTTTAAAGTGATGCCTGTGTAAATATCTGAAAAAAAAAAACATGATTTTTTTTTTTAATGTTAAAAGAAGTAACTTAACAAAACTCGTGATACATGAGCATAATCACGGAGGAATAATTTAAAAATAGTTACTTTTTGTCAATCAAACCTCTTTGGCTTGAGCGTGTGCACACAAGATTTCTCACGGCCTGCTTTGAAGCATACGTTTCAAGTGATGTAAGTCTGCAGTGAATGAGGTTTCAATTTCGTATCCCGGATAAGACTGTGACGAGAATTAATTTATTTTGACTGTTCCTGCGCCCGAGGATCACTATCCAGGCACACTTCCAATTAAGAAAATCCGATTGAACCAGCTGGGAATCTAACCCGTATTACGATGATGATAGACAGCGGCCCGACTATTTCAATTTTTTTTTGTATACTAAAATTATTTTAAAAAATAATTGACGACGTCGTGGCGATGGGCGATGACAATTATTACATTGCACACAATTATTAAGGATTGCGTCTATTTCTTTTTGAATTTGAGGAATTACATAATGTGTTCAGTTTAACAAAAAAAAAAAAAAGAAGAAGAAGAAGATAGTGGGCGAAGCCGCGACAGGTGCAACTATGATAACATGTAATGCAATGTTAGACATAGCGACCTCTTTGAATATTTTAAGTTTTCCGTAACATTGAAAAAAATTAGTATACGACGGCACGACTGTCTTAGTATGATAAATAGGTTAATTATTAGGTATTGTGATCTGTTTCGCTATGTATTTTGAGAATACGATTTCAAAACTTCCACAAATCCTACGTACCCAATGGAAGTAAAGTTCGCTATGATAGTCCAATGGACTCAGTACATACAGACGATTAATAAAAATCGAATTTCCGGAAAAATAATCCAAGCAAATTTTCGGGTATTTACGTATTTATCATTTTGAAGGGAAAGAAACTCGGTACGTAGATATGTAAATTTTCCATATATTAAGGGAAAATAAAAAATACATTTGAATTTTTCCAGTCCTTTAATGGTGGAATTTCGAGAAATTTTGAAATTTCATAGTACGTAATTATTGTTACGAGCTTGGAATAAAATTAAATATCATAAATATCCCCGTCGGGTTCGAATTATTTCGATGATACACGGAAATCTCATTCGTACACATTTGACCCTCTTAGGGGTCGAGTTTCGAAAAATTCCTTGTTAGCACTCGCCTTTGCTGTGAGGGAAACTCACCTTCAATATTTCACATTTCTACCGCCAGTGGTTTGGGTTGTGGCTTTATAAGTCAGTCAGTAAACCCTTTTATGATATGTTATTCTAAATAGGCCCTGCTGTTGGGTGCTAGGCAATGTCGATATCAGTGACAGATCTAGGGGGGAGGGGGCAAGTGCCCCGGGTGGCAGTCTGAAAGGGCGGCAGATTCTTAGCCAAAAATATTTCTTTAATTTAATTTTAAAATTAGTAACATTTTTACACGTAGAAAAATCTATGTTAAATTACAAAACTGCTAAGAGTGGAGCAGGGAGAGAAACATGCTGTGCCAAAACTGGTTAAAAATCTATACGCTCTTCACACCACTTCTCTAAATGTACTTATTCAAATACTGACGACTGACCTAGTGGTATTGTCACTGATGAATTATTTTCTGCAAAATGCATGGAAACAATTCCTAAAAAATGTTTCCATACGTTGAATTCCCAAAAGCATTACAATGTGAAACCGAGACATGAGGGCATGACCGTCTTAATTATGATTACATTGCTACTGTTCTTAAGACATACATTTACTACAAGTATTTGATGTGTAGTATTCATAATTACAAAATACTGAATACCAGTATTGGCATTTCGCGTAGTTAATTCACTACATTTATGTTCAAGAAACTTACGGTTTGTACACGAGGTTTTTAAAAAAATCTTTGCAGTTGTATTGTATTTAAAACAAGAATAATGTCACGCAGCAAATAGTCTATAGAAAACGGCATACCGTATTTCAGGACAAAAATTACGCTTCAGTGTGTCCATTGATTAAAGATATATTAGAAAATATGTATAGGCCTATAGAGTGAAAAATACAGGGAATCCTAAATGCAAAATATATCACAAATGTGCATCATTTAGTGTTATCAGGAGTAAGGTTAAAATATATGGAGACTTGACTTGTAAATGAGTCTCGCTATCTTCAGAGAATTTGGGAACGTACCAAAGATGATAGCAAATTCCTTTTTCAAGGATCCCGGATGCTAAAGGATCCCCGCGAACACTATTCGAAAGTATCTATTCTTTGGATAAAGGTTCAATCAGAGTAAAGGCAATACTCTTTGGTAAGAAAACCATGGTTTACGAAATCCTAGTGAAATTGCACAAGAAAGTAAAAAAAACCACACATGCCGGAGACACAAGGTACCGAGGACTTTGAATATTAATTCAAGTTAGAAGAAAGGATAAGCACCTAAACTTTATTTTTAATTCTGGTATTTTATTTTCTTGTATGTTACCCGTGTTTTTTTCTTATTAAAGCTAATATATATATTTATAGGTAAGCATTCTGAAGTTACATACAGGCATTTGCTTCATTCAAATCTAAAGGTATTCTGGTACGTGACACACAGATGATAAAGCCTAGCTAATTCTAAAATTTAATGTTTATTTTATACGAAATAAATAACAAAATAAATGCTCCAATAGTGATAATCGCCGCTGATTTTACTACATGTATCTGTAAACATCGGAATAAAATTCTGGCTATGATGTTCTGGGGGACGTATTGTGCTTATAGCAAGTCACATATCTACTCTATAGGTAATAGTTTAGGGTTGGAACTATTTGATCTTCTAGCATCATATATATACATACACATACAGTCTATCCCACGAACGAGTGCACTTTTTTGACAGTTCGTAGATGTTATTTAAAAACCCAAAACTATATTATATCTTCATGAAACTGTGTACTCACTCTCTAGAGACGAGAATAAAGGTGAAACTATGTTAAGACCATTAAAAATCTTTGATACCAAAAGGTAATGCACATCTGACCGCAAAATAACTTGGCAAAAGAACTGTCAAAAAAGTGCACTCGTTCGTGGGACAGACTATATATATATTTAGAACTCGCGGTAGAGAATATCAAATAGGTGCACGTGAATAATTTCAATCAGCCAACATTCAGAAAACGATATTATAAAGAAGTTAGTTAGGAGATGTTCATAAAAACTAATTGATATACCGTCGCTTTATGATTTGCGTATTTACTGAGCAAAGAGTTACCTGCAAAACAGTTTTAAGTTGTAATTCGTAAATGTCAATGTAAACCTCGTATAGACGAAGGTACAAATAAATGCACGTGGTAATGGAACAATAAACTGGTTTGAAATAGTTTCAGGTTTCACACAATCGTTCGAATCACCGTAAATGAGATATTTTAACGATAGATTATTTATTTACTTGCCTTTGCATAAAAATCCACGAACAATAAATAAAAAAATAGTTCATTCATACCAAAAAAAAAAATAATAAATCAAGTGTACAACAGTCATAGCTTTAAAACTGAAAACAGCTATATAATTCGTTGGTTCCACGAGTACTGTGAGTTGTTTGGCGTGTCCCGTTGCTGCCGGCCCACGAGAGGTGTAAAAGCTGTTTCGTAGAATCCCCCTCTCCTCTAGCGCGTCCCGCCCGTTTCCAAAGGCACTCGGCGAACCTAGGGCGCCTTCAGCGGGCAAAGCGCTGCAGAAGCGCTTTACGCTGCACACGTTCAGCTGCCATCGCTGGCCACCGCTGCGCTGCAGCGCTTCCGCAGCGGTTGCAGCGAAAAAATACTCGCTGCGAGTCCGCTGCAAGCAGACGATTGTTTTGATTTGAAATGGCAAAATGGCGATGTCTGAAAATAATCAAACGTTTTGTTGAAGTGGAGCGAAATGTTTTGGGATGTAAAACTCAACAGTATAATACTGAATGTGTTGAAATTGTTCTCCATCTGTGCTAATAATACTGTATTTTCGTAGTCTTATTAATGTTACCTATGAGAGTAAAATGGATGGGAAAACTTGTGGCTAGTGTAGAAATCCGTGCGGAAATATTCGTAAACGAGAAATTGATGTACTGAGCGACGCTGACAGTATATAGGGATAAACAAGTTTTATTTTCAGGCATCGTGCATGGTAATAGATGATCCATACAATAATAAATTCCGCGTTTATGTACGAGACTAAATAAATAAGAAACTCGTAGGTTTGATTTGTAAACATGCTTTTAAAATCTTCAGTACTCGTAGATCGCAAATTCATTAGCTTTCTGCGTATTTCAAAACTGTTCAAAGGTTTACAAGGCCTTTATTTAAAGCCTGTGTTCAGGATGTAGAGGACAAGGGCATGTTATGAAGAAATATATGGTTAATGATTCACACAGTATTTTGCATATTTCAGTCACTACAGAAGGCTTAACATGTGACATTATTGGAGTGTATAACCCACAGTACCAGAATGCAAAAAGGTTTCTAGATGATATGGAGGAGGTGTTAGACCAGACTGTAGCACCTAACTGTATAATAATTGGAGATTTTAATATAGATATTCTAGTTAACGATAAGGTAAAAAACATGTATCTATCTTTACTTGAAAGTCATAATTTCCAACTATGTAACAGTAAATACCCTACAAGGATTTCTTGCACAACCCAAACCATAATCGACCACGTGCATTCAAATATATGTGATAGTAAGCACA
>PNEQ01054272.1:0-32446 GCA_003012365.1 Medauroidea extradentata
CCTCAGTCTGCACGTGTGCCTGAAGACGGGAACAGATCCCAGTTCCCGAAACGTCGCATCTGTTGTCGTCCAAGAAGCCTTCTATTTTTTCGTCCGTTTTTCGTCTGTTTTTTTCGTGTTTCGTCGTTGTTTCACACTCATTTCGTCTCTCGACTTTTGTGTTGTCTTCGTTGTGTTTGTCTGTCTATTACCTGTTTTCATGTCTCTTTTCTGTATTCTCGTTCGTTTTTGTTGTGTCGTCTTTCATCACACGACTATATTCCAGCTAGGAATTATTTTTTTGAATGTTTTTGTTGTTTGTTTTTTATCTGTTCCACTTTGTGGCTACGACTATGTCCCTCTCTAGGACTGTATGTATGTTATTTGTTTGTTGACAACAGCTAACGCTCGACTTTTCTTTGTTGGATTTTGTTGTGGTTTTTCGTTTTATTGTGGATGTTTTCTGCAAGACGGCAACATTCGCAAGCAATGGCGTACGTCCATGATATCGGTTCCATACATACTAGTTTAGATGCTTAACACATTAAAATAACTTGTTTAGAAAAATTGACCGTGTGCAGTGTTCGGTGGCTCAGAGGTAAAGTTTTGGTTTGCTGACCCCAAGGTTGATGGTTCAAAGCTCACTTGGAGTATATATTTTTAGTAATTTAAATTTGTTAATTTATATTTGCACATTACGAATAAGTGAAATTTTCTTGGGTTTATACGTGCAGCCTCGGTATAATGTGATTACCCGATTGTACGAGAACTGTTATTCAAGTAATGAACATGGAGATGCAATTTTTTATTTCTAAAATATTTTTTACATTAGTATTTCATTTATATCATTCCATGGCGATATTCTGGCCAACTGGCGACGAAATATATTCAGGAATCCACAGTAATTTCACGCATTTGAAGAAAGCAGAGTAGTCGGGTTCTTATTGGTTGGAATTAAGAATTAACACATTTATTATGAACCAGAATTACTTAAGACTTTTTTCCGTGTGCGTGATTGACGCTTACTGCATAATTCTTAATTCTAAAGTTTATAATTGTGAACTAGGCTTTAGACTGTCATCACTATCGCTTTCTGTAGGTATCTCTTCAACCTCATCTATATCGCTATCCTCTATAGTTTCATCGACATCTACTGTCATTGGGTGTGATATAGGACCGATATCACTTTCATTTTCTCTAATGCTTTCCCCACTCGACTCACTTGGGTCATCTGTTCCGCAATACTCTTTATTACCTTTATCTCTATTACACACCCTACTCTTAGGCTTCTGAATCCATCATTACTCTTGACATGTGTCTTTTTAACCTTAAAACTATTTTCAACATCTCTCGCTAATTTTAACCTGTCAGAGTGCGCTATAACTTTTCTGTTATCTAACATTTATTCATAAGTAACATCACTTAATTTTCTCAACATCTTGTATGGTCTGGACCAATATTTATGAAATTTCGATATTACACCCTTCTTAACACTAGGAGTATGTAAGTACAAATAATCGATTTCTTTTATCGAAGGGAACTGAGATTTCTTATCAAAGTTTTTCCTCTGTTTCTCTGCAGATATTTTATTTCTTCCTCTCGCAACTCAATATGCTTCTCATAATTTTTTATTCAATATAATCACATGATCTCTTGCAGTGACACCCCCCTCTGCAACGACTGGCTGACTATTTAAGTCGGTAGCGGTATATTTTCAGATTGTGGTACTAATTTTGTTGGTGCTGCGAGACAACTTGCTCCTAGAATAGAGAGTTTTTAAAATTCCTCTTTGATTATTGTTTGAAGTGACGCTATCGGTGGCGTCCTTATAGCTTCTTCCCGACTCTCACGCGAGCGAGACGTATGTGGCAGGCGATTTTCTGTGATGCCTGTTCCTGCCACCTTCGTAATTTTAGGGACTCGAGGGAGCCGAGTCATAAAATAGGGAGCTAGACTATTAAAAGTATTAAGCCATTTTAAGAAGAGGCTGTGTTTTGTCCAGTTTTCTTCTGAGAGTTTGTAGTGAGCATCAAACCATCGTGGGATACAAACTGTAAGACTGATGCTTACTATCTCTATTTTTTTATCCCTGTTCTGTGGCCCAATTTTTTTGTTGAACTGAAAAATGTGTAAAACTTATAAAAGTTTTAAGCCTCCGGGACTGTTTGAACTATTTTTGTTCCACGCTTCTTATTTTGACAAAATTTGCCTCATGAAGTGTCTAAATTTTATCTAAACTATTTGAAACTTCTACTAACAAATTGCGAGACTGGATTTTATGTTGATACATCATCCTGTAGCCTATCCAGCGGTCCTTTGTTAATTATCTCATGCCTAACACTGGATTAACTAGCCGAGCGAACTCATTAGTTTTTGAGCTGAATTTCGAACCTACTGATTTTATTTTATAACTCCAGAACACGTAATTGATGTATGTGACGTATGATATTTTTTTGGAAGTGTATCGAGTATGTCAGTGATATGTGTGGAGAAAGTAATTTTTCATACTAAATACCACAGCAGCCTGTATTAGGATAGCACCTACTTTCTTTTCTTTTCGTTCAAATTCACATTAAGTAAATCAGGATTACCTTAATTCCAATAGTTTTTAATGAGTGTTATTTGTGTAGTGATTTGGCCGTCTCAGTGTAATCTGGTAATTTTTATATTTTATTTGCAAGTGCTATATGTGCATGTGTCACATGGCTAATGTTCACGTAAGGTTTGTTGTGTCACACACATCTGAGTTAGTTTCTACTTACCAGCGTTCCACACGATCATCTCTAGTACACATTACACAACCACATACATTTACCTTCACATCATCATTACAGTACAATACTGCTAGAACCATCCACTGGAGTGTCTGATACATCTTCAGGTTTGACGTCTATGCGAAGCAAGGTGTGGTGCTTCCCTTTCCATCGAAAGCAAGTATGATAAGACATACATGAGACTACTTGGTGGGCTGTTCCAAGGCAGTTAAAACAAAGTTTCTTAACCAGAGCCAGTTTCTGTTGTTCAGGTGACGATGAATGAATGAAATCTGGACATTTGTAGATGAAATGAGTGGGTTGTTTGCAATTCACTCAAGTTCTTGCTGACTTAGGTTCTGAATTAGACACAAAAACAGAATTGTATTGAGCAGTATGACTAGACTTGCCTCGAACTGAGCTCCTAGAGGGGCCCTGAACACTGCTAACACCACTACCACCCATCTTGTTCCCAACGTCCGCAGCAGAGTCCATGTTGATGTTTCTTAACTGTAAGAAGTCAAATCAGTTTTGCAACCTTGGGTAATGTATCGGAACTGGTTTTGCGAGAGTTTTCGAATTTGGTGCGCAGTGCTACATCCAATTTCCGCAGTAAAACTGTTATTAACACCAGATTGTCTTCCATAATATTGTGCCCTAAGGCTTCCAGTGCCCTCGCATTCTCATTAAAGGTGTTCGCGAATTGCTTAACAGAATTGTATTCTTCTGGGTTAGCCGGTTTAAGATCAAGAATCCTGTTTACATGGAGGGTGGTAAGATTTCTTACATTCTGATATTGTGAGGTCAAGAGGTCCCAAGCTATCGAGTAGTTTTCGGCTGATATTGGAAGATTTCTTATCAGTTGCAGGGCCTCTCTTTTTAGACATCCCAATAGGTACTGGAATTTTTCTACAGCTGATCCAGCTTGGTTTTCATGTACTGTGGCGGTATATAATTTTGAAAACATATACCATTTCTCCCGATGACCTACAAATATGGCAGATTTAATTTTTGGAGCCGTAGGCTGGAAGATGGGACAGTGACAGAGGGAGCTGGTACTTCTTGCACAATGTGTCAAGAGAGAAATGAGGTGATGGCACACCGTGTATCTGATACACGAGCAGATAAACGCTCATGTTGAGTGAAGAGGAGATTTTCATAGAAATCATTCAGAAGTGGGTACAATTGCAAAAGGTCATCACATAATTTAGTTACCAATTCATCTACTGCTTCAAGCTGGACACTAAATGCACTTACTTCATGAACATGCTCTAGAGTATCAAGAGAGGAATCTATTAGGATTCGGACACTTTCAATTATGTGAATTAATTTAGATTCCTGAAGCCTAAATTTGAGTAAAACTGCCTTAAACCCCATTGTGAGTGTGAGCGAGACAAACCAGAGACACGAATCACAGCTACATACAGGACACAACAAAGAACATAAACTTGACAAAGAAACAGTTACTCATCCACGTGCCGAATTGGGAGAGACAACAATCACAACGAAATACCTCGTACATTAGTGACAAACAAATCTGATTGATTTGCCGAGACAGGTAATGGACCAAGTGCGTGTGTTTCCTTTCCTTTCTCTGAAATCTTGCGGGACAACATAAGGGCACATACGTGACGAATCTCAGGATCACATAATTATCACTGTGCGACCACAACGTAAGGCAAATTTCCACAGAGAGCAGGTTTATACGACATGTGGAAAAGTAATATCTTCTTTCTTCTGAAGATGCATGAGACTTGAACGGATATTTGATGCTGGAAGATTCACCGCGAGCAATATGTGCATGTTGCTCATAGTAGGGGTGGGGGGTTGTGTGTTCTGACACAACAGGGAGCAAAACCGGCATAACCTGCATTTGATTAACATGGGGCCCCCCTCCCCCGGGTGCAGCAAGGGCTCTGATTGGCCAAGAAGTTGTCTAGGGGGTGTATCCTGGGCTGGGATTGGTTGTAGGGGTCTTTTGGTACGAATAGCACTTAAGTGCCATGAGGCCTGTGATTGGCTGAGAGCTTAAGCTCCACCCTGTTTGTGGGTATTGATTGTGTGTATGAAGCGAGAGGTGCAGAGGAGTCAGTATACAGACGGGTTGGCGACCCTTTTGATACAAGTTGTGTCTAAGCTGTGTGTTGGTGAGGGGTACAAGGGAGGGTTGGATGAGTCTACAAGATGCATAGCATATTGAAGAAATCTTCAAGACGGTACAAGAATGAGCCCTTTTGGATGAAATAGTGCCTAAGTGCCATGTGGGTATTGATTGTTATGAGCAAGGGAGGGTTTGGGGGGAGGGGAGGTGGAGTCCTTCCTTGAGGGCTGTCTACAAGATTCATAGCAACTTGAAGACATCTACAACTCACACCCCATCTCCTTAAGAAGTCTGCAAGTCGTTTTATAGACATCTTGAAGACCTTACAAGGATTGTGTTAGAAGGCTTCTCATATTTGCCCCATCTACCCCAACCCTAATGTCTGTAAGACATATCTCAAGATGCATAGCATCTCCTTGAGATATCAACCCAATCTCCTTAAGAAGACTGCAAGTCGTCTTCAAGACATCTTGAAGACATCTTCAAGAAATCTTCAAGATGTTACAAGGATTGTTCTAGAAGGCTTATCACATACTTTTCCCTTCTCACTGGGGACACCTACAACTCACACCCCATCTCCTTAAGAAGACTGCAAGATGTCTTCAAGACATCTCGAAGAAATATTCAAGAAAAAATCAGGATTGTTCCAAAAGGCTTATCACATACTTGTCCCATCTCCTTGAGATATCTACAACACCTAATGTGTGTAAGACATATCCCAAGATGCATAGCATTTCCTTAAAAATATCTTAAAGATATCTTCAAGAAATCTTCAAGATGTTACAAGGAAAAAAATAAGGCTTATCCCATCTCCCCCAATCCTAAGATGCGTAGCAGCTCCTTGAGACATCTAACCCAGCTTCTTAACAAGACTGCAAGATGTCTTCAAGACGTATAGCAGATCCTTGAGACATCTTCAAGACATCTTGAAGATGTATTGAAGCAACACATATGACCCTCTCCAACACTTTGTGTATAACAGGCTTGTAATACCCACTTCGACTTCAACTTCCTCCAACAGCAGCTCCATCAGCAGCACAACCTCCTGTCATCACACTCACTACTCGAATGAAGAGGGGAGACAGGCTCTACTAGTATAAAACCCGATGTTATCCCCGCCTTGTATTTATGTGGAAGCTCCGGACATTTATTTTCGTTTAAACAAGATAAACTATCGCATGTAACTTACTAACTTACGACACTAGCAGAATAGCCCGTAACTCGGGAGCAGCACCGGAATAAAGGGCGGACAAAACGGGAGATCCCCGAGAAAATCCACAAATCCAACGACATCGTCCAGCGTGTATCCAACGTGCAAATATCCGTATACCAACCGCACCAGGAATCGAACCCGGAGCACTTTGGTGGGAGGCGAATGGTTTGTCCCGACATCTGTCGCAACCACACCAAACACAAACCATGTGAACACCAATACTCAAAATGTATTGCAGCGAATATTAATGTAGCTTACGAAACTATGTATCAAGTATTTATTTTGGGTATATTCAAAAAGATCACACACAGAGCAGTATAAGACTCTTAAGTTTAAAAAAGTATGCTATTGTATACTAAATGCGATTTTCACTACTTAATGTGGTCACCTACCCAACATCCGCCATGCAGAGCTTCACCTGTTACTAAATTTTTCGAAAAATGTTCAGCGCGCATCTAGATAGCAAAAAAAATAATATCTTGTTTATCCTCATTACTAAGAACTTCTAATGAATTGTATGACTTATATTTATGCACCTGGTAAAAAAATGTTCGAAAATGTTTGTTTTGCACATGTTTTTTTAGGTACAATAAATTTACTGCAAATTAATTAAGAAACACATTGATGCTCACTGCACACCGTTAGTTTCAATGTTAGGTAGACTCATTCTTGATTATATTCGATCATTGGTAAATAAATATTATTGTACAATAGGATAACACCCACAACTCAAGACTTCTGACTGAGGGTCTGCAAAGCACTGCTGTGTGACATGAAGTGAGATCCTATGATGAAACAGCAACAAAATATATATGAGCAAGGGAACCGGGAGTACACCGAGAAAACATGCAAATCAGCATCGAAACTCCTGCGTGCGAAACGTTCGTCGTCAACCCTGACGGGAAACGAATCTGGTTCGCATTTGAGGAAGGCGATACATCTAACCACTACGTCAGTTGTTAACCTGTAACTTCAAACAGTGTCACCTTTTTAATTGTTTTAAACGTATTTTACTCAAATTGCATATATTGCGTAGGAGTAGCATATAGTTTAACAGAAAACATAAAAGTAGTTTTTTTAAGATTTAATAAATGTAACCAATAAATACTGGACAAATTAAAACAAATACGGAAATCGTTTCTTCATTAAAAGAATATTACATCACCATTGCTACACACACACACACACGCACAAAATGCAGTATTAGTGTTTCTTTATGCAAAATAACGGCACTGTGTTAAGGTAGCCGCAACCCCAAATCGCTGAACAACGTGGAGAGCTTCATCAACCCTTAACAAGAATAATCCAAAATGACTCAACACACATGAGGAATATCTACGCACGAATAACATGCACTGTACATTACGCACGTGTATACTATTTTCAGTTGTACAACTGCTATACTCATGCAAACATATTTTCTAACAACCTAAATTGCTTTGTTTTATTTATTTTGCGATCCCGTACATTTATATATACGTGCATAACGCAAAATCTATATCCGTGTAGGATACACGTTTAACGTAATATTACGTCATGAAATGAAATTGACAGCATTGAATCTCCTATAGAGACGAGTTGGCGAGAAGACAGAACAACAGTTCACTGACTTGAGTCTAGGGTGCGGCGTGATGTGTCGCTCTTATCGCGTCTGCAGTACTAGACGTCTATCACATATAATACATACAACCATACGATCACCTTAATAAGACGGTCAGAACTATATTACCTGTGAACAATTTCCACAATACCGACCCTTCCTGTCGCGCGCAGTAGTGGTGTGCAACAAGGTAAGATGACTTTTTAGTTAGAGACAACGTATAACCAGGTAAGGACGCGGGAGAATAATCCTCTAACCTTTTCACCAACCCAGCACTCGCTTGGAGCGAATTCGGAAAACCATGGAAAAACGAAACCAGTAATTTTTTTAGTAGGGAATCGAACCTAGCTATAGTCAATCAATGTTTGACAGTGAAATTTCTCAATTCGCGAGAAAAGTAAACATATCCAGAGACATCACCATAAAGAAAGTACTCGCTGATATAATTTCGCAAACATCACATAACACATCCATAGCATAGACATCCTTTAGTACAACTACTACCATTACTATCACTATTAATCTTGTCTAAAGTGTACCGCTTGATTGTCTCTGTTTTCCGCGTTTAAGGTTCAGAAACGAAAAAACAGTAGAAACCACTCTGAACATACCTGCCAATCTACCATCAACCCTTTGCGAAAGGCTTGCAGGGTTTCAATTGGATTGCTGGACCTATGAGCGAAGCTCATGTAATTCGTTGCATAACAATGTGAACAGTGTATGTGGTGACATAACTGTGAGAAATGCTTGTTTAAATTCATGTTTAGCACCTCAGTTTCAATACCAGTGATTTTTTTGTAAGTACTTACTTTTTTAATTTATTAAATTTATGTATGTGTTATTTACTTAAACGTTGTATGTGACCTCAAAACGCACCGGACAATGCAGAAACATGTGTAAAAGCGGGTAGGAGTCGGACAGGAAAACAAACCATCGCGGCAACTTGGTGTACTTTCTGAAAAAGCCTCTGAAAAAAAAAACCGAGTTGACCAGAGCCGCGGATCGAACACAAGTCCTCCCTAATGCGAGAAAATGAAATATGTCGTTAGTGGGTACATAAGTGAAGCAAATTTGCAACTAATTGCATTTATTTCTAACCTGCTGTAGCATAGTTCGAGTACCACACAGCCATCTCTATCTCTTAATTCCACTAAAGTAATTCTCGAGATGCGAATGTATAACATCGACAGAAAAGAACCGCGGCAACACGTTAAGTATTCCATACAAACATACAAAATTTGAGAATTACCAAACTTACTTCAGCATCCTAGTATCCTATCCACTACGAAACCGTATCCACTACCCAACATGCAACGAAATATATGTTTCCCTGTTCCTGAATCGCAGTGTATCATAATGTTACAAAACGATGTTGTAACCTACACACCATTACTAACTACAAAAAAATTTGCATTCTCATTCTGTCTCGCTGCTTATTTAAACATTAGGTGTGAAAAACATGTAACCACATACCCAGCGATCACGATTTGTAGGCAGAGAAATACACACATGTTGTTTTGCAACCTGGATAAGGAAGACAAAAAAAAATTCTGATATCACAGATCTCTCACTACTTCAGGAACATTAAGGTCTCGGGCTGCCATGCTGAGTAACTACCATATTAAATAAAATAATACTGTAACTAAATAGTTCTACAGACAAGCACAAAGGTAACTTTAATTTCTAGCAATACACTTTACAAACACTATTACAACGACAGATACTCCATTACAGTAGATGTTCGAAGGAGTGTACCATGTATGTTACGTGTAGTAACACAGAATTAATCCCGTCTCTCTCTTTCTTTCTCTCTCTCTCTCTCGTTTCTCCAACTTTTAACCACACCTAAAAGACTCCTTAATGTTAACTCATTACTTCATAACCTATGCACTTCTTATTCCCATTGAGATCAGTACGTTTAAGCTAACTCACTTTACCACTATTTTTTCTCATGTGTGTTACATTATACTATATGTACATTGTAGTGTACAACTAATATTGCACAGTACAGATGTTAGTATCATAGTGTGCCTACAGATATGGTGGTACACTTCAGGTTATTACTAGACCTTGTACACGTAAATTCTCTTCCAATCAAGCACTACACCACGTCGTCTATAAACAAATCAAAATCACATACACACAATGTGAAATTGCAAATATTGATAACCAGTATTATGTTTTATCTGCAGTCTTGCTAACTAATTCACGCAACAGAGAATCTGAACAAATCGTTTATCGAGGTGAACATGTCAGCGGTATGAGATTATTAAAAAAAGAAAAAAAAGTGATGAGTACTCTTAGTAAATATTTTAAAAACCGTAGTTAGAAAGTATGACTCCAGTGACTGTTGATCCTACCTCGGAAAAGAGTTAATAAATAACTAACCCTCGTCGAGGTTCTGAACTAGGCACCATCTTTAACAGTACACACATTATGCGCAGACAGTATAAATGTACATACAAGTATATTGTGTATCAAGTCTATAATTATTGGAATAAAGATGTCTGTCTTCCAACACTCTCCAAGCCAGAATATCAAGGTAATCCACACCTGTCTATGTAAGAAAACGCGAAAGAGCGATGTTTTTCATGTTCAGCTCATAAAAATTAAACCAACTTGTACATCTATCCAATACCAGCAAACAGAACGCCGTTTCCTTAACACCCCAGCTATACATTACAAGACGCGTCAATGAGTTTTCTCCTGCATCCTTACGTGGTTATACGTTGTTGTCTCTAACTAACAAAAAAGTCATCTTATCTTGTTGCTCACCACTACTGCGTGCGAAAGGAATGTTCGGTAGTGTGGAAATTGTTAACAGGTAATATAGTTCTGACCGTCTTATTAAGGTGATCGTATGGTTGTATGTATTATATGTGATAGATGTCTAGTACTGCAGAAGCGATAAGAGCGACACATCACGCCTCACCCTAGAATCAAGTCAGTGAACTGTTGTTCTGTCTTCTCGCCAACTCGTCTCTATAGGAGATTTCAATGGTGTCAATTTCATTTCATGACGTAATATTACGTTAAACGTGTATCCAACACTGCTATAGATTTTGCGTTATGCACGTATATATAAATGTACGGGATCGCAAAATAAATAAAACAAAGCAGTTTAGGTTGTTAGAAAATATGTTTGCATGAGTATAGTAGTTGTACACCTGAAAATAGTATACACGTGCGTAATGTACAGTGCATGTTATTCGTGCATAGATATTTCTCATGTGTGTTGAGTCATTTTGGATTATTCTTGTTAAGGGTTGATGAAGCTCTCCACGTTGTTCAGCGAATTGGGGTTGCGGCTACCTTAATACAGTGCCGTTATTTTGCATAAAGAAACACTAATACTGCATTTTGTGTGTGTGTGTGTGTGTGTAGCAATGGTGATGTAATATTCTTGTAATGGAGAAACGATTTCCGTATTTGTTTTAATTTGTCCAGTATTTGTAGGTTATATTTATTAAATGTTAAAAAAACAACTGTTATGTTTTTTGGTAAACTATACGCTACTCCTATGCAATATATGCAATTTGAGTAAAATACGTTTAAAAAAATTGAAAGTAACACTGTTTGAAGTTACAGGTTAACAACTGACGTAGTGGCTAGATATATCGCCTTCCTCAAATGCGAACCAGATTCGTTTCCTATCAGGGTTGACGACGGACGTTTAGCACGCAGGAGTTTCGATGTTGATTGGCAGGTTTTCTCGGTATACTCCCGGTTCCCTTGCTCATATATATTTTGTTGCTGTTTCATCATAGGATCTCACTTCATGTCACACAGCAGTGCTTTGCAGACCCTCAGTCAGAAGTCTTGAGTTTTGGGTGTTATCCTACTGTACAATAATATTTATTTACCAATGACCGAATATAATCAAGAATGAGTCTACCTAACAATGAAACTGAAGGTGTGCGGTGCACGTCATTGTGTTTTTTTAATTAATTTGCAGTAAGTTTGTTTACCTTAAAAAACATGTGCAAAACAAACATTTTCGAAACTTTTTTTTACCAGGTGCATGAATGTAAGTCATACAATTCAGCAGAAGTTCTGAGTAATGAGGATAAACAAGATATTATTATTTTTTTTTTTTTGCTATCTAGATGCATGCTGAACAGTTTTCAAATAATTAAGTAACAGGTGAAGCTCTGCATGGTGAATGTTGGGTAGGTGACCACCTTAAGTAGTGAAAATAGCATTTAATATACGATAGCATAATTTTCATAAACTTAAAAGTGTCTTATACTGTTGTGTGTGTGTGATCTTTTTGAATATACCCAAAATAAATACTTGATACATAGTTTCGTAAGCTACATTAATATTCGCTGCAATGCATTTCGAGCATTGGTGTTCAAATGGTTTGTGTTAGGTGTGGTTGCGATGGACGTCTGGACAAACTTTTCGCCTCCCACCAAGGTGTTCAGGGTTCAATTCCTGATGCGGTTGGTACCTAGATTTTTGCATGTGGGATACATGCTGGACGATGTCATCGGATTTGTGAATTTTCTCGGGGATCTCCCATTTTGTCCGCCCTTTGTTCCGGAGCTGCTTCCGAGTTACGGGCTATTCTGCTAGTGTCGTAAGTTAGTAAGTTACATGCGATAGTTTAACTAGTTTAAACGAAAATAAATTTTCGGAGCTTCCACCTAAATTCGAGATTCATAACATAAGAGCTGTAGATGTACACTAAAGGCGAGACTTGCCCAACTGGAATCCTCGCTGTGTATTTACCTTATGTCTACAAGAAAATAGTATGCATATGAAGGTGTAAATTTTTCTTGGAGCGCTTTTTCCGTGCAGAGCTTGTTGTAGTAGTGTGTCAGTGTTTTATATTTAATATTTATTTATTTTTACATTAGTAATATGATTGGGGTTACTACTGTTTTTGTGTTGTACAGTAAGTAATATAGTGATCTGACGTGTAAGACGTACATAATCTCGCGGCGATGTGTCGTGGCAGAGACTTCATACAGTATGTCTACCTCATGTACAAAACTATATATATTTTTAACGAATATTTTTTTTTAATTCGCAGGGTGATTATTTTTGGGTATACTATATTTTACCTTTTTTGTTACTTGTAACATTATACTTCCTGGGTGCTATTTTCCGCATGATAGAATAGTGAGGTTTTCTGTACAACGAGCTGTGGGGCGTTCTCGTGCACTAGGATGCTTCGTGTTACGAATTTGATAATGAATCAGTTGTTAATAACTGTATGCAAACATTATTTGGTTCTGTACTACAGAGTTTACAGTAAAGTATGTATGTATCTATGTATGGATACTAGAGTGTTTGTCGTGTGAAGGTGTAATGATCATGACATTTGATTTAACAAACAAATTGCGGTCATGATGGTGTAGACTGTGTAAGAGAGTCATGTACTTACCTAGGGAGATGGCAGCCAAATGTGTAGCAATGGCTGTTGAGCATCGAAATATAGTGTTGGAGAAATGGAGGGGTATACCCTTCCTTGCTCATAACAATCAATGCCCACATGGCATTTAGACATTATTTCCTCCAAAAGGATTGCCAACCCCTCTGTATACAGCCTCCCCTGTACCCCTCGCCTACATACATGCACCCCTCACCCAAATACAGGGCAGGTATAATATCGTGTTTTATACTAGTAGAGCCTGTCTCCCCTTGAGATATGTCTTACAGACATTATGGCTGTGGGAGCTGTAGACGTCTCAAGGAGGTGCTACACATCTTGAGATACGTCTTCCAGACATTAGGATTGGGGAGATGGGGCAAGTATGAGATAAGCATTCTAACATAATCCTTGTAAAGTCTTGAAGATGTCTTGAAGATGTCTTGAAGATGACTTGCCGTCTTCTTAAGGAGATGGGGTGTGAGTTGTAGATATCTTTAAAATGCTATGAATCTTGTTGACAGCCCTCAAGGAGATACTCCTCCACTCCTCCCCACAACCCTCTCTTGCTCATAACAATCAATACCCACATGGCGCTTAGGCACTATTTCCTCCAAAAGGATCCATTCTTGTAATGTCTTGAAGATTTCTTCAAGATGTCTTCAAGATTCTATGTATCTTGTAGACTCATTCAACCCTCCCCTGTACCCCTCGACTACACACACAATCAATTCCCACATGGTGCTTAGACACTACTTGTACCAAAAGGGTCGCCAACCCGTCTGTATACTGACTCCTCTGCGCCCCTCGCCTACCAACACACAATCAATACCCACATACAGGGTGGGGCTTAAGTTCTCAGCCAATCACATGCCTCATGGCACTTAAGTGCTATTCGTACTAAAAGAACCCTACAACCAATCCTAGCCCAGGACACGCCCCCGTAGACAACATCTTGGCCAATCAGAGCCCTTGCTGCACCCGGGGAGGGGTGCCCCATGTTAATATAATGCTGGTTATGCCGGTTTTGCTCCCTGTTGTTTCAGAATGTACATGCTCCCCCTACTACTCATTGTGCCATATGCATCACTGGAGAGAGTTATTTATCACAGGTCGTGCGAAGTACTAATAATCCGGCCCAGAGGACCAAATGTTTTGTATAATGCGGTATTAACATTGAAAATAACACTTCGAATTAATAGTGCCATGTAGCTGATGGACTGACCATGGCAACATCTTAATATCCACTGCTCGTTGATGGTGGCGCGCACTACTTGCAGAAGTAGAGTTTCATGCGCCCACCTATGTTTACTTCCAATATATTGGATGTGCGGTGTATATTGCGAACAATACGGAACAGGTCCAACATTGACATTATAGGTTGGGCCAATGTCAAAATGACGCATGAACCTACTTTGGCCCGCCGTTGGCTTTTGCAATTTAATTACGTTGGGACAACAATGGCAAAACTTTGGATGAACAAAATTATGAAAAAATTTATACTTGAAAAGCAAATTTAAGGCAAATATATGTAATTCTCTTATTTTTAGAGCTATCATGTACAACACAAACTTTCTTAAGTGTGTAAAGAAGTTCACCAGAAGTGTACTGGTTTCGAACTCACGACCCTCACGATGTACATATCATTTTATGTTATGATGCCATTACCTTACCGATTACTCTATAATGCCAACATTACATAAGCTGTGTTTTTTGCTATCTTAGTTAAGCAATCGGCATGAATGCTTACTAGAACGCCTACATTCAGTGAATTATTTGTAGTTTTCAAACACTCAGCCACTTAAATTATCAGCATGTCAATCAACCATTTTAATTGTTCAAAAATTTTCTCTTTCAATGCTTAAATCTTTAGAATGCCTCATGGTCTGTGAGACTGTACCGGTATGTGACATTTCTATTTTCCATTTATAATGTTATTTTGTGAGTTAAAGAAAAAAGTTGGATTTATAAAATTTAGCTCACCATAAAAATCTACACCAAAAGTCAAATGTATGTTTGCCAACTTGTTCCCTGGTGGAAAAACACACCAACAAAAACACCAACATTTTGGTGTGTACCACTAACTCTGGTGTTGGGCATTAGTGTATATGTGGTGTACAAGCACAGAAATTGGAGTTTTTTGTGAAAGAAGGTGTTAACTTGGCAGGTACACACCAAGTTTAGTACCTAGTTTTTGGTGTATTTTAAGCAAGGATTGGTGTTTATGTGGTGTGTATACACCAACACTGGAGTCATCGTTGCAAAAGGCATAAACTTGGCAGGTATACACTAAGTTTGTGTGTATTAAAAAAAAGTATTTGGCATACACATGGTGTGCACACACCACAATTGGTATTGTTAAAGTATATGTAAGTAGGCAAGTACACACCACGGTTAGTACCTAGTTTTTGGTGCATTTTAAACAAGGATTGATGATTATGTGGTGCGTAAACACCAAGATTGGTAGATATTGTCGAAAGTGTAAACTAGGCAGGTAACACACCAATTCTATTAGTGGTTACTTGGAGCTTCCCACTAAATAAAAAACACTTACTTTGGTGTAGGAGCACTAAGAAAACCCTAATAATATTAGTGCCAAATAGGAGCATCCTACCAAACTAAAAACTCCTTAACATTGGTGTATTCAAACTAAGACAATGTTCAAAATATAAGTGGTTACTTGGAGCACACCATCAAATTAAAAACCACTAATATTGGTCAACACTCACTAAGATAATGTTCCAAATATTAGTGGTTACTTGGAGAAAACCACCAAACTAAAAAACCTGTAACACTGGTGTATACACACTAAGATAATGTTCCAAATATTAGTGGTTACTTGGAGTAAACCACTAAACTAAAAACAACTAACATTGGTGAACACACACTAAGATAATGTTCCAAATATTAGTGGTTACTTGGAGAACACCACCAAACTAAAAACCCATAACACTGGTGTATACACACTAAGATATTGTTCCAAATATTAGTGCCTGCTTGGAGTACACTGCCAAACAAAAAACCTCTAACATTGGTGAACACTCACTACGATAATGTTCCAAATATTGGTGGTTACTTGGAGAACGCCACCAAACTTAAAACCCCTAACACTGGTGTATACACACTAAGAAAATGTTCCAAATATTAGTGCCTGCTTGGAGTACACTGCCAAACTATAAACCACTGACATTGGTGAACACTCACTAAGATAATGTTCCAAATATTAGTGGTTATTTGGAGTACAGCACCAAACTAAAATCCACTAACATTGGTGTATACGCACTAAGATAATGTTCCAAATATTAGTGGTTACTTGGAGATCACCACCAAACTAAAAACCCCTAACACTGGTGTATACACATTAAGATAATGTTCCAAATATTAGTGGTTACTTGGAGCATACCACCAAACTAAAAACCCCTAACACTGGTGTATACACATTGAAATAATGTTCCAAATATTAGTGCCTGCTTGGAGTACACAGCCAAACTATAAACCATTAACATTGGTGAACACTCACTAAAATAATGTTCCAAATATTAGTGCCTGCTTGGAGTACACTGCCAAACTAAAAATCACTAACACTGGTGTATACACAATAAGATAATGTTCCAAATATTAGTGGTTACTAGGAGTACACCACCAAACTAAAAATCACTAACATTGGCGTATACACACTAAGATAATGTTCCAAATATTAGTGGTTACTTGGAGCTTCCTACCAAACAAAAAAACCTTTACGTCAGTGTATATTCACTAAGATAATCTTAATAATTAGTGGTTTTAAATGCCCTTGACCGCTCGACTGTCAGCACAGTCATATTCATGTATATGGTCTTTGAAAGAACTGTGCAGTGGGAGTTCATGACTAGATTCAGTTTCTTGGATGTATTCCATTGCAAAATTGAATGACTGTCAAAGAAAACTAAACAAATAAAAGAAAACCATAAAATAAGCAGAGTATGCTTAGTCAGCAAGATACATACACAACATGAAATTCCAAGACAGAATCGGGTCAAATAAAAACAAGGAACAAACAGATAATAAATGAAATTAATAACAAATAAAATAAAAAAATAAAAAAACCAAATAACATGCGACACAACGATGAGACGAAACAACAAACACAGTAGATATCAGACACGAACAGAAAAATAACAAACGAACACAACAAGTATACGAGACAAAACGCAACAGATATCAGACATATACAGACAAGATAAACGACACAATGAAGAGACGAAACAAAACACAGTAGTTTTCCAGACAGACAGTGTAACGACGTTTCGGGAACTGGAATCTGTTCCCGTCATCAGGTAGACACACAGGGTTCAGGAACACGAGTGCGACTGATGATGATTTTATTTGACCCGATTCTTTCTTGGAATTTCATGTTGTGTATGTATCTTGCTGACTAAGCATACTCTGCTTATTTTATGGTTTTTTTTATTTGTTTAGTTTTCTTTGACAGTTATTCAATTTTGCAATGGAGTACGTCCAAGAAACTGAATCTAGTCATATTCATGTATAGTTCAAACATGAGACAAGTTATATGTTAACAAAATTTTCTATGATTAATGAAATCTTTTTTTCCCTCTTACTAGAGGGCTAATATTTTACTTGCAAATATTGTAGTATAGTAAATATTATTTAGAAAAATTTTATTGTAGGCTATGCACGTTACTTTTGTAGAGGCACTGTCATCCTTTTGTAGTTGAAAAAGAAAACAGCAATATAAATCTTTGTATTGTGATGTTACAGCTGCAGAGTCTTGGTAATTCTTTAAAATGATTTTACAACATTTTTTTAGCATAATATAATTGTGTTGTATGCATGTGATGGTTGTAGAGAGGCATGATAACACTTTGTCAATTTTTTTAATTTATGGAAAATTTTTACATTTTTTTCACATGCTTAAGTTTTAGTTTGTTTCGTGTGTCTACACGTCTAGTAAAAAAAGAGCACGAGCCTGCCAGTATGCTGCTATAGTAAGAAAAATAAAACCCATTCTTTTTTTTTCTCACGATACTATTTTTTTGTATCTGAAAGTAAATGAGTGAAGAATACCAGCATATTAGTACTGAATAATAAAATAAATCCATCCACTCTGTTTGTTTAACAATACCAGTTTGAAATGATATATTGCTTCACGTGAAAACTCTTATAGTACTATGATTTAACCATTTTTGATATCACAACAAAAGAAAGAGGAAAGGGTTTCATTGTACCAACTTACTGGTATCCCTCCAATTATGAAATTAAACCCCTCCACACATTTTTATGTTGTCAAACCAGTTTCAAATAATAAATTCCCACTTGCAATGCTATTGAAAATTATAACTATTCAGATTTATTTCACCACACAATGCCAATAATGTTCCTTGTATCAACTGGCTAAGGGGTGTACTTTATTGTAGTTTTATGTTTTATCAACTTCATGATTTGCAGCTTTTTTTTCAGACACATAATTGACATGTGAAATTTTACACTGATTGCCGTTTGCCAGGTGTTCAGTTACGACTTACGAAGGTGTGTGTATTCCTGATTACTAGTAAACAAGTTACTTAAATTACAGTAATGTGATGCTTCTGTAGTTACCCTTATCTTAAAACTGTAATGTTCAAAAGTTTGCCTTCTTTACACATTCACACACCTTTCTAGTAATTAAACCTTCAGAGTGAATCAGAAAGGCAAGTCCTCAACTTTTATCATTATTTTAATTACTTTATATAAGTTACTATGCATTATTTAGCTACCACAGGTTTAGTATAATTTCACAATGATTTTAAAGAAATTTTTACAATGTTTCTAGAACTTTTGGAAAGAAACCTGCTTTTTCCCTGTTTTTTTTTCCTTTCACTAATTCTTCTGGAAATTTTATCACCGTAATCAATTCGTAGAATACCCATAAAATGCTAATTATATGCAGCATATTTCAGGACTCGTCTGGCATAGCAACTCACAAAACATAATTCACACTGGACACCTACTTACTGGCAAATATTGAATACCATAGTACAAACAATAATAATTACAAAAAATTACAGAAAATATGTACTGATGTTTAAACTTAGTATTGTGAAGTTTATTTACAGATAAATGACATCAATACATAAATGCATACATTTGCCTACATTTTCTCGTCAAACATTGAATCTCCCTCCTATAATATGGTGGATCACCTGTAGTCCTTATCCTTCTTTGTGGAACAAATCCCATCAACATTTCCTCGATAGTCCACTTCTCAAATGTACTCCTCAAAATATTTTTCAGCTCCCAACCTGTTCCTATGCCCGTTTTGCCAAACCACTACCTCTTTGGTTTGTTCTACCTACCTTGTTATTCCCTAGTCCTACATCCACAACAGGACTGTCATGGTCACTGATTCCATCTAACACAACAGTACTAACTATAGCACTCCCAGGCCTAACTAGGATCACATATAGCAAGGACCCAACACCCTCGTCATTCCACCTCGTAGGAGTTTCCACTGCCTCTACTAACCCTCTGTTAGCGAACTGTGATGCCATTTTTTGCATCCTAGCACCCATCCCTTCCAAACCTTCAGTCCAATGCACTCCTGGCATATTTAGATCCCCTGCTACAATGACCAACGCCCTATCCTTCAACATATCGACTCTCTTCCTGACCACCTCAAGTGCCTGTTCCCCCTGTCCTGGTAGCCTATATACTGCTAGCAGTGTGATCCTCCTACCACTCCCGCTTATTTTAACATCCATTACTTCCACTGCTTAAATACACGTAAATTTGCAACCGCATGCTGTTGACACAAAATCATTATTACAAATATTTTTTATTAATGAACACACACATTATGACGTAAATGTTCCGCATTCTGTTGCCGCATCTTTCCTGGAAAACATTTCGACTTCTTCAAACTTGCAATTATATTATTTACTATCCACATTCTGCATCATTTCCGCATTTTCTTCGCTAAAAACATGTCATGTTTATTTTTTAACAAACAAAACAAAAGACAATCAAAACAATAAGTAGTTTTATGTACCTCATTTGGAATTTAATTAAATGTAATGTATTCCATCCTTAAAACTAAAATACAACTCAGACTGCCTATTATAATTGTGTATATAAATATCACAAGGTAAGATTCAAGGTAATTTTTTGTTCATGCCCAAATCGAAATAGATAAGTCAGTCGGTGACGGTTGGTACCTGTGGTTATTTTGGAATGCACCACGTGGAATGAAGTGCTTTTAGTTCTATTATACTATTATATTTACTTAGGTATCGATTTCTGCAGTGCGTTATGTTTCTCTGGCAAGTGCACGATGTAGTTTTCTTGTTATATACGGTAATGAAAATATTATATTAATGTTTATTTAGTATGTGCCCATATGTGCGTAGCACGTGTGTGTGTGTTTTGTGTGCACGAATACTACAGTTAATTTTGGTTTGTATGTCCTACAGTACTTTATTTCTTCCCACTACGAATGTCAACAGTAGTAATTAAACAACTGTAATTTAGTAACTAAACAACTTTAACCTGAAGAGTTTGTTGACTCTGGAACTGGAACACGCCAGTAGGCCTAGGAAAGCTAGCATTGTTTACCACTAGTGTGAATTAATGTGAATCAGGACCTACTCATTGTCACACCAGTGTAATCATTTTACGTTTAAAGTTAATATTTACTAAAATTCATATCTGAAGTAGATTAAAAAATTTTACTGATACATTAAATATAAAAAAACAGTAATAACCTATGAAGGATCACAAACTACCTTTACCATTGAAAAATCACTACATAGTAGAGAATCTGATACTACCATTGTTTATATTACTGGTGATGTCAAGACGAATAGTGTAGAGGCTTGGTAGGTTGTTCAAGGTGGTGAAGGGAGATTGGGAATGGGTAAGGTTAGGTACCCAGTTAATCAGAAGTGATTACAGAGGAAGAGGGAACAACAGTGAGAAGCTTCAGAGAGTTTGGAGGAGGATGGAGAGAGGTAGATAGTCAGTGATGGTCAGGTCGGTGAGGGAGTGGAACGTGCTGAAGGAGGAGCTGGTGAGGGTTGAGAGAGTGGGGTGGTTCGGGAGGGGTCTGGAAGGAGAGTGAGCGGGGAGTTGTTGACCTGCCACCGGGCGATAGTCCGTTTGCAAGAATGTTGATTATTATTATTATTATGTGACAGCATTGGCTGAGAGGGAATATTAGAGACGAGATTAAAGGTGCTTATGAAAACATAGTAGGTATAGTTCTAATCTGTACTGTTGGTCACATGACCAGATATACTAGGTCGTAGGATGCTTAGCGATCAGTCATACATCCGAAGAGTATTTTCGTGGTGGCATTTTAAAATAAAATTAGGCAAAATCAGCAGAAGCTGTAATTTCAGTGTCCCATTTGCAAATCTGTGTTATTAAACCAAGTTAGATCTTTGCATAGTAACATTTTGTACTAATACAGTTCATGTATAGGTGTACCACTACAATTGCATATCAGTAATGTATACTACACTAAAATGCTGGAGCTAACACCTGAAAATTTGCGTAGCAAATTGATTGCATAGTAAAAATGTTCTCTGGCTCATAATCGCTGCTTTTTGCATTAATCGAGAGTTTTACTATGCGCAACTAAATTTGAAAGATATAAAGTGTATAGGTTTAAAACACCTAATTGTTATTATATAATTTATTACATACCTGAATTACTTTCTTTGATGACATTTTCACTTGATAAACTTTCCAGACTTCTCGTTCAACTAAAATACAATGATACAACATATTTTCTGTGAAATTGCACTAAGACCACCTTACAACATATTTTCTATCTTGTACACATGTGGGAGTCTGTTTACTTTTTACGTGTGCTTTCTTGTGTATTGTCTGCTGACTGCAGTCTTTTAAATTTATAAATATAATTATTTTTCATCTACAGAATTATGGTTTATAAGCTAATGATTTACTCCAGTGATCTTTAATTTTTAGTAGCCTAATGTTATCTACTGGTGGGTTGTTTTAATCCACTTCTCGAATATAACAGAATGTATTTTTGCAATTATTGTGTATTACCTATTACAGGACATAATTGAAATATTTTTCCATAGCACATTTATTATTCAATTTACATGTTAGGAATGGCTAATCAGCTTTTGTGTATAATCCACTAAAACATACCACATTAATAAAATGATTACATCAGAAAAGTCGGTAAAGATCTCTAAAAGTAAAATAAATACACACCTTTCCTTTTAGAATATGGTTCAGCAGACAGATCCTTGTGTATTCCAAGTCAACGTGCTTTTACATTTTATCACGAAGTCTTTTCCACATATAGTTATGCTTTTAAAACCTGAATAATACAATTTCCATCCTTATCACTCTTATTTGCGGACAAGCATTAAAAATTCGGTATGCTGTCACATGTCTTGCACTACACAAATTACTGCCCCATAGTTACATTAGTATTTCCACATTGTATAATTTCGTCATAAATAAGCTACGAACATTTGCTGTTGTCAAAATCAGGATGCATTGGCTAGAAGACGAAAATAATTAATACAAATTCAATTTCATTCGCACAACACAATTTGCCACGCCCACGAAGTTGAAAAATATTTACTTTTAAATATGTTTATAAACAAATTCTTTTCACTGCCTACTTGTTTCATTCAAAAAATTGTGCAAAAAATTGGTAGTCTAAATGGCTGTGTCGCTGTGTTGCCAAGTCATCTGACCTTAGCTTCGAACAGAGGTGTTAGATGGTGACTCCCAAATCCTGGTACTGACACCACAAAAAAGCTGGTACTTTAAACGAAAACCTGGTACATGGTAAAAAAAATCGCAAATGCTGACAGGCATGAAAAAATATGAAGTACTATATAATGTCTTAAGTATTTTAAGAGAAAATATATATTGCAAATGTTCAAAGAATACTCTTAGTTAACAGAAAATCAGAGGTTCACATCTGCCAAAGCTTGAATGATGCAATAACCTGCAATAACTATATGCGCAGATTCATGCTCTGAATTCAGATGTAGTATCGTGCCGAAACTCATTTTTTGTTTGCAAGGTTATGCTGAAAATACTGTTTAATGATGGATTTTAATACATTTGAATGCAAAATTCTGAATTCCTGGTACTTTTGCGTACCAGGACGAAAGTGTCCTGGGGGTCTATTCTGTAACTTTTTAAGGTCACCATGATGGCCGAGTTTAGGTCTGTATTCGCAGTGCTGATCTTCATGTGTCCGAGAGCTATTCAGTAAACAATTTGCTGACCTAAATGTGCAAACTACTAACCTCAGCTGAAGGTCTGGGTAGGAGGTGATTTTTAGCAAAGCTACTGACCTCATCTCGCACAAAAATATGAAAAAGTAAGCAGTAAATATGGTGGAAGGTTCGAGTATTTCACAAACGAGAATAAAGGCAGAAGCCTATATTGTGTATATATTTTTTGCGAGTGTACTCTCACTGAAATAGCAATATGTGGACAGCAAAAGGCATTCTTTTCGGCATCTCAAAATAAATCAATTTCGAGAATAAATTCCCGTTTCTGTGTTATGCTTGTACAGTCAGCTTATGTTAAAGGAATGTTAGTTATTTATGTTTAATGATATGTCTACCATGTTTTACATTCTGGAAACTTACTAATTTTATATTTTCTTATAGCTATTTAATATAAGCAGACAAAGTTGTAAAGTAGTGCTTATGTACCTTTGCCTAAGAGTGAAAGGTTATGCACGAAAACCATAAACTTGTCTAGGCCTATATTATATGTCATACATATTTAATTTTACGTTCGTGCTAAATGATTTATTCATGTGATATAGAATAAGAAATCATAAACATACTTAGGTCAACACACAATATGGTTCGTTGTAGTCTATGAAAATACATTAAAAATTAACTTGTACAATGACGACTGTTGTATCTAGTTTTAACTTACTGAATTGGAAATGTTTTTGTGTTAGCGTGTGTGCTGTATTGCATAGGCAATGAGAGCACAAGACAATCAAGAAAAATAAATTGTCTACAAAATCCTGTAGTTAAAATTGCACAACTTTTAACACAACAGTTAGCTGGATTGTTTATGTTGAATTGGCAAAAAATAATGAGAAATGTAATTGATTACAGGACTTTGGGCCTACATACCAAAATTACCCATTTCAATATAATCTAACTGCTTAAAAATAGCTACTGTAAATCCAGAAAACATCATGCAACAAATGGTAGCGAGGCAAAAAATTTGATTATTGGAAATCTTCAATTAAAATTTTACTTTAAAATTGGTCAGCTGTCAGGTGACAAGGAAACCAGCTGCCTAATCCCCTTTCCAATCCCTCCACCAACCCATAACACTTATGTACTACCCTTTTCTTGCTATTGTGGTGGTTTTTTCCCTTCAGTTCTCATTCTAACCCTCTGTAGATTCCTTTTGTGGTCTCCTTTTACCCTGAAGATCTAACTGTGTACCTTGTTACTTAGCTTTTCAGCTGTGCCCATGCTCCCACACCTCTCACCATCTTGAACATCCTTATAGCCGCTCCAACTTCCTCGTCTCTCTTGCACTGTGTTCCTACACCTCCCCCTCCCCCCAAATAAAAACACTTACCACTACTAAGGGTCTTTATTCTTCCTCTCTCTTTTATCCTCCAGTTCTTCTCCACGTATTTATAACCCACCTAGTTGCCCTATTGTGTATCTAATTTTTTTAGTTACATCTCACAAAAACCATATTCCTCAAGAGGCATAGGATTTGTAAAATCAGTACATAATATAAGTTCCTCTTCTAGGTACAAATCCCAGCTGCTGCTGCATAGTGCAAAATGGGTCTCACCATCATGCACCCCTTGTCATTACTTTCCTGTCTGTACCCCACAAAACCCTCCCCAATAATGCCTGTGCTCTTCACCCGCTCATTCCAAAGCAAATATTCCTGAACAACTCCTAAATATTTATATAAAATCAAACTTCCCAATCTCATCTCCAAAAATGTACCTCTTTCTGACCAACTCTCTTTTCTTAGTGAATAGCACAATCATTGCTTTAGTTGTGTTTATTTTAATTTCATTACCTATCATAGACCATTCCAATTAATTTGTGTCCTACAAACCCCTATTTTTTTCAACAACCTTGCACATTACATAGTCATTTGCAGAAACACACATCTTGTACTATTGTACATACCATTCTGTTCGGTCCTCTTCATTTTTGGTAGTTTAACTAAAGTTATTTGAAAATCTCATAAAATACTGTGTGCTGGATTGATGGACAGTTTAGTAGATTTATTGTAAACTACAGTAAACATTCCTGCTTCTACTTCCTCCGCTTGTACAGAACGAGACGTCTCCTTGTACAAGCTTGTTAAAACACAAATGCTATGAGTAGACGTTATACATTCCTACTATCTTAATTTCCACCAATTACGGTACAGTAATTAATTTAATTTTTGCAGTTCAACCTAGCTTACCTGCTGAACAACTTTTTTATAAATTTAACTGATACTGAACATATTGCAGTAAATAGTTTCAGTGGCTGAGTGTGTTGTAATTGTACACACATAATAAGGTAATTTCACTTGTAATTTTAGTTCTGTAAACTACTTCCTTAAACACCTACTAAACCCCTATTAAAATTTCCAGTCTCCTTATATTTCACAAACTCCTCCAAAGGTAAAATTCACTCCTTCACCAGCATAAGCATAAGTAAACAAGTGAGTGATTTTCGTCAGTGCTGGTGAGGGGTGACATGAGGTGGGTAAGGAGTAAGTAGCGTCGGAATGAAGGGGAGGAAGGAAAATATAAGCATAAAATTGCCTACTAAACCAGCTACACAATTACAAAAATATTACTTCACTATAATTTTTTGGAACGTCAGCAGAAAGTACTACAGGTAATTTATAGTTTATCACGTATTTAAGAATATAAACGACACTGCATAAAACATTAACACATATTGTGTTTGTACCGTATTCCACACTTGTGCACAACTCTAACCCTGAAATAGTCAGCCCTAATTTTTTACTTTAATTTAATTAATACTGACTTGTTTCAGACAAAATAATTTTAAATTTTGGTGGTTTGAGGCCACAAAACATGTCACTTACCAAAACAGATGACTGTACCCTGAGTGTGTGTGCAGGAACAATTGACTGAACTAGGATGCCACAAACCTGAGAGAAGCATCATATAGATAACTGAAATTGTTTACAACTTAAAATAATTTGCATGCAGTATTTAGTTGCTTACCTCCTTTTCAATTGGTTGGGTGTTTGTTAAATTTTTGTATATTGTATACTCTCCAACCTATGCTTAGCATTCTAAGTTATTCCCAGTCATCACTAGCTTCATGAATCTAACAATCCTGTTCCTTAAAACACTGACAAGTACGTGCTTGCAGTATTTCTGCTGTTTATTTGTAGGCCTAATTTGTCACTGACTGTCCCAACATACCTCTTAACACTGGGAAACTTATTTTTTAACCCTGCTTGTAAATGTGTATGAGTTCTGTTTTACAATTTACATAATTTGGTGGTTACATCTACACTTTCATGTACCTAAGGCAAAATACAGAATGTTCAGTTTCTCTGTTTTTAATCTTGTATTCTGTTCATGCAGCAATGTTTTTATGTAAGTTTGTTTCATTAAGTTCATAGTGATTTATGCATGATTCCAGTGGAATGCTTTACTATGTTGTCTAATTGTACATATTGCAATGATATAGTTTAAAGCAGATGCCTCCCTGAAGTTTGTGACAACCAGGATACCCTGGGCATTGATTAAATATCCTCAACCACAGAATCTTCTATCACCACAGCACTCTTTACTGTTGTAATGTTCAACACATAACAACATCTGACAAACCTGGGATTAAATCATGACATGTTGTGATGTGAATTTATTCAAAGCAAGTGATAGGGCCATTCAGAGTTGCTGAGTACTGGAGATGTTTTGTCTAAAAACGTAATATATACTCTGTTTCATATAACTTTGGATAAATTTGACAGCAACTTATGGGCAATACTTTTTTAGTATTTTGTAATTTGTTGCATAATGCAAGACGTTTTTAGGTCTAAAATGAACCTGAAATGTCCATTGTAGCATTTGTACTGCAATGTTTCCCTCGTGTAGTGACACAAATAACAAAACATTACAAATTATTGCCCATAAGTTGCTGTCAGATTTATCCAAACTTATATGAAATTGTGTATACAAACACAATATTGACTCATGTAGGCAATTAATATTAATGGAGGTTTCTGGACATGCATAAATAAATATATCATCACAATGATTATAAAGAATTTCTTCAGTAGGGGCCTACTACAATAACTACATTTTGTAATAAATTATGGGATAACTTTGCCATACATTAATTAGGCCCTACTCATTATCACACTAACTACTTTGAAGAACTCTTAACTGAAGTTTAAGTTATATATGAACTTGAAAAATTTAATCCAACACATTGTTTTTACAGCTGGCAGTATTGTTTCTTCAATAAAATTATAAATTATTGTTTTCCCAATAAAATTAAAAATCAGTTTGTACGTAATAAATCGTAACACTTAAATATTTATATTTATGCATGAAGTATGGGGAGATGCAGAGATGGAACGGCCATATGATGTGTTGTGTTATTCTCACTGAACACTGCAACTTCTAAGTACAGGTGGGTCAGGATAAAATGAGTACTACTGAAACCTTAGTTACTTTTTTTCAATTAGATAGTATCATATTCAAAAGTTTACTTAGTCACAACTATTTGCTAAATATTGTTCTAGACACGATGGTCTTCAGAAGTGCTCACTTTATCGCGAACCTCTTAAGTTTATGTACACCTATGCAATGTGTAGAGGCTATACCAGTTACACATTTCCAGCTAGGTAACATGAAGATTACCATTTTGGGGTATATGTAACTTGCAAGAGAAATTTGTTACATATTTTGTATTGCACATGTACATTTTTAACAAAATCATCGGTTATACACCTGTATCAGTAATATCACAGTTTCCGAATAAAAAGTAATAATTATTGCTTAGTACCTCAACATTATCTCTTCACAAAGAGAACTTGAAAAACTTCAATGCAGTAACAGAAGTTACATAAAAATAGAAGCATTTAAATGGTTGAGTATGTTCTTTTATTGAATGTTGTATCACCTGTTGCAGAAGGATTATAGCTCAGTAAGTGTTCAGTTACTCTAAATATTAGTACAAATTATTGTACAAATTATTTCTAGAGTATTGCCAGATTTATTAACAGAGATAACTTATGTTTAAAACAAATGTAATTATTCACAACTATGAACGTTTACTTTATAACACAGTTAAAAGTTCAGAATACTTATTGAAAATTAAGTTAATGTGTTTCGCTTTGTGGCATCTACCAAAACAAGTTAGTTGTAATTAACATTTCAGACAACAACACTCTTCTGACATACTGGATTATTAGGCCTAAATAAAATTTGGCTGATAATGATTTTGATAATGCTTGTGAAAATTTGAAACTAGTCAGACCTCTGCACTTATCATCGCTGCGGGGCTTGGATTTGGTTTTGGAGACACACATTTAACAAAAAATTAAGTAACTCAGTATTTCCTAACTTCACAAAATCAGACAGAACACGTTTCCAAACACCGTGTTTCAACTCCACGAAGTCTGATAACACGTCATCTTGAATAAGTAGTAGTTCAAATTTTGCAGCTGTAGTATGAGTCTCTGTTCAACGTACTCTCATATCTCTAGGCTGAAAGAATACTCTCTCATATTTTGTAAACCAGATGGTAGGTCCCATGTCTTGTGAGGGTGGTTCAAATATTCTGGAAATTATTTTCCTGAAATAGATAGATCACTGATATACATAATTAGTTTTGAATGCATTAAATAAAAATTCAGCTGATGAATCATGTCAACATATCAACCTCTTCCAGCTACAAACATTGAATCTTCATATAAATAAATTGTTCAGAGGTGTAGCTTCATATTATTAAAAAAATCAAGAAAAAATTTTATTAACATCTTATAAATTTCCTTAATGGATAGTTTAACAGATAATTTATTAGTGATGCAGAAGTGTTGGGATGATGTCTACATCTCATCTTAATGAAGAATATAGCTTTCTTAATGTGAAGGAAAATCCAGATACATGTGATCCAAAAGGTCCAGAATATTAAAAAATAATAATAATAAATACTGTTAGATTATGTTTACAATACAGTACAAAGAATTAATTATTGGTGGTGAAACCCTCCCACAGCAGTTTTTAAGTGTGAAAACAAGCTGGCCCTAAGCTTGGAATATTATTTAAATAATCACATTATAATAATAGCAATTTTTGTAACTGGTCTACCGCCCAGTGGCAAGCATAGCTATCCCCTTTACACCATCCTTTCCACAGTTTTTCTAAACAGTCTCGCTCCCCTGAACGACACCAACCCCTTGCAACAAATTCCACTCCCTGGGAGTCCGTACCAACATCGACTGTCATTCTGACCACATTCTCAGCCAGACCCACTATAATTTTCTACGGTTGTTTCCTTTATGTTTATAGAAACCCTTTTCCAGATGTTCACTTAGTGCACATCATCTCCTTTCACCAATCACTGTCCTATACATGTTATCATTCTTTCCACCATTCTCCTGTCCTTCAGGGTGTTCCATCCTATGTCTCTCATCATCTTTGGCAGTCTGAAATTACCTTCATACTCTCCAAACTGTCCCAGCATTCGCCACTTAACCTTCACCCATCTGGTTGGCAAGAATATCTAATGCTAAATTACAAATTCACACATTACATACAAAGCTTAAGAGGTCGGTGAGGGAGTGGAATTTATGTTTGGAGGAGTTGGTGAAGGTGGCTGGAAAGTTTAGGAGGGGTTTGAGAAGTCTTTGAAGAATTGGTTAGAACTTGACACCTGGGGGTTGTCCAATTGGAAGAAAATTATTATTATTCACTGCATTTTTCGTTCAATTAAGTCTTTATATCTTATATGTTGTGTGGCACTGGGGACTGAGTGAATAAACAAATCAATATTATGTATTATGTAGGCTAATAGCTCTAAATTCTTGTGACATCATTGTGCAATTTGCAATTGGGTGTTATTAAAAAACTGAGGTGTGGTAGATTGAAACCTTAAGTATGAGTATAATCATTACACAAGTTGATGTAAAGTGAAAGAAAAGGGATACAAAACAATGGTAAGGCCCATTTTGGAGTATGCGGCGGCAGTCTGGGACCCATACATTGGAAGGGAAGTGGTAGAGAAGGGCTGCTAGGTGGGTCACAAAAAAGTGGTGGACACAGGGGGGGGAGAGAGAGGAGGATTTCAGACCATCAGTAATGGTGAGAGAACTGGGGTGGGGCACACTGTAGGAGAGGAGGAGAGTAGAAAGGTTGGTAAGGTTGTATAAGATGGTGAGGGGAATGGGTGTGTGGGTGGCACAACTGGGTGACTATATACAGAGAGGTTTATTTAGGGGTAGGGGTGATCACGACTGGAAGATACAGAGGGTGGGGAAGAGGACAGAGAGAGGAAAAAACACTATGATGGTGAGAACGGTAGAGGATTGGAATGAGTTGGCGAGGGATGTGGTTATCGTGACAGGAGCAAGGGAGTTTAGGAAAAGGTTGATGGAATCGGAAAATTGAGAAGAGGTAGGTTAAGCAAATCCATGCCACAGGGCTGAGGACCAATTGGAAGAAGAAAAAAAAATTTAAAAAATTCTCTTACTGTTTGTATGGTTTCCTACACTTGCTTATTTGCTGGCTACACAGGCGACCTATAACTTTACTATGCACATATATTACTAGTTTGAATTGTTTAATTTCTTACACATAATTTATGCCAACTCAATGTGTTTCTATTATTGTTATAATCTTCTCGCATTTGCATGTTTCTGTGAGAGCTAATCACAAGATCTTTACCTTGAGCTCTGCTCAAGGGGATTGGTAAGTCATAAAAATAAAATTAATAAATCCTAAAATATTTTTGTCACAGATTGTCTTTTTTATGTCTCTGTCATAGCCTTAAATTTACTAACTGAAGACCTCTGGAGTAAATAATGTTAACCATCATTCCTGCAGTTATCAGCTTAGCTGTAATAAAGTATGTCAAAGCTTGACAAAAGTGTTACATAAATTCATCATCTATTGTGCAGTTTAAAGTAAAGTTCATTCGTATTTTGTAAATAAGTACTTCTTTTAAATTTACAAATATAATTATTTTTCATCCAGAACAGTATTGTGGGTTATAATTATTTACTCCCGAGATCTTTAAGTTTTAGTTGCCTAATGTTATCTACTGGTGGGTTGTTTTAATCCACTCCTTACAGGACCTAATTAAGTTATTTCTCCACAGCACATTTATTATTCAATTTACATTTTAGGAATGGCTAAACAGCTTTTGTGTAGAATCCACTAAAACATACCACATTAATAAAATGTTTACCTTAGAAAAGTCAGTAAAGAACTCTAAAGTAAAACAAATACACAACTTGCCTTTTAGAATATGGCTCAGCAGATAGATCCTTGTGTATTCCAAGTCAACATGCTTTTATATTGTTGCGTGCCATGTACCTGGAGGCCAGTGGTCGGCGGCTGTTTCGTAATACCTTGAGGGCTGGCCGATGATTCAAAGCCCGGGTGGCTCATAGTGTGAATCCCGCCGAAACTACGTCATAGATACCTGTTCCAACTGCGTCTTAACCCTTCGAGGGCGGCCGACGTGACTACAAGCACATCCGAAACATGATGAAATATCTATTTTTAGACCCCTGTAATGCAGGGAACACCCGACTGTCTGGGCTGGTATAAAAGCACATAATCGGCACATTTGAAGAGAGTTCGCTATTGGTAGTGCTAGAGGAAGGTGCTACGCCTGTGTAGAGAGACTGGTGAAGACATCTTGGTGACGTCAAAGTCTACTGTGAGGCGGCAGGCGGCTACCTTCGGAGCAGTGTTTGGCGATACAAGAGGACTGCTGCGGCGGGCTGACAGGCGAAGAGGAGGTGCGCGACGGGAGTCGAACAGAAGACCTCAAGAGTGAAGACAGCGGTGCACTCGGGGTGCTACGCAGCACATGGTGAGCCATCACCACTTCGGACTGACAAGGTTGTACATTGTCATTGTTAGAAATACTGTTGATTGGATATATGACTGAATTTTATTGTGATTTATAGTGTTTAATTAATTGATGGTAGACTTTTCTTGTGCTTTTATTGTCAAAGTTAATTAACGTGTCGGTGACACAGGAGTAATTGTGTGCATAACTAACTGTGTTGTGAGAGTTCTAGTTGATTACTGTTTTGTGTATTTCGTAGCTTTGTGAGCTATTAAATCCAGTACTTAATTTAACTCTTTTATTTGTAATTATAAGACCTCTATCCCAAAGAACTCATGGGAATTGCCCACATATAAAGTTTGTGCTCTCAAACTTGTAAC
>PNEQ01054275.1:0-11974 GCA_003012365.1 Medauroidea extradentata
TCTCTGTGCTCTTTTTCTCTCTGTGCTCTTTTTCTCTCTGTGCTCTTTTTCTCTCTGTGCTCTTTTTCTCTCTGTGCTCTTTTTCTCTCTGTGCTCTTTTTCTCTCTGTGCTCTTTTTCTCTCTGTGCTCTTTTTCTCTCTGTACTCTTTTTCTCTCTGTACTCTTTTTCTCTCTGTACTCTTTTTCTCTCTGTACTCTTTTTCTCTCTGTACTCTTTTTCTCTCTGTACTATTTTTCTCTCTGTACTCTTTTCACTTGTTTTACCTTCAGACATGTGTTATGAAATGCAAGAATATATTTATACGATCATCGACATAGGCGATCATAACAAAATGTTATTTAAGAGTTGGATATTGACGCTTATTCATCAAGTATTATAACATACCTAATTTGTAACAGGCAGGTGCATTAACACACTTGTATCGATTATTTTACCTGAAGCGTTGAAATATAGTTTATAATATACATGTCGAAATTTCACCATAGTATGTAATAGTTTTAAGTACGTCGAAGAAACAAAGAAATCTACAGCGAACTGCCGATGAATGTCAATGTGAGTGCATGTCTTGTAAGCTATGGTGGTCTTATTTTTAGAATAGTAGTCTTGAAATTATATAGGTGGTTCACTTTAAGCTGATCACTACACGACACGTATAATCACCAAGAACTGTATTTTATCGACGCCAAAGATGATGTGTTTTGAGAGTGGTGAAACGTACACACGGGTTTTTAGTTTAATGAAAGTTTTCGTGTCAAAAATTCTAAACATGAATATTAAGGGGGCGTGGTAGATAAATAAACGCTGAATTCTTCAGTTGAGATCTGCACATTTTTGAAAGTCAATATAGAAAATCTTTAAAACAGCAATCCTCGATAATTATATTTGTCAACTGTATGAGCAAACATTTAACCAGAATGATGTATTTGTTAAGCGTAATCTCTTGCGCCGTTATTTCGGCGTCAGAGATAGTTTTCCAGATATACATTACTCGTGAAAAATTTTTGCTCAGAAAGTTGGCAAAAACTAGTGTCTAGGATTGCTGTTTTTTTTTTTTTCAATTTTTTTTTTTTTTTTTTTTCAAATTGGCTTCAAGAAACCTACAATTATCAACTAATGCTTTTAGCGCTGAATTATATACCATGCACTCTTCAACATCTGAATTTAAAATGTAAGCAGTGCTCACTAGTCTACAGTCAGCTGTTGCATATACTTGGCGCATGTAAGCGCGTCTCGACAGTGCGTCACAACAGTAGGATCGCCGCGCGTCGCTGCACGCCGGAATTTGACGCTGCCGCTAGCAGTATTCATGAGCGCCTCTAGTTGCAGATGCGATCCTTTGTGAAGGGGCGCGGTGCTTTGAGGATATGAAACCAGCCGGCACATAAGTCATGCTTGCACCTTCCGGTTTAATCACCCTAGGCCCCCGTAATGGCACGTGATATCCACAAGCCGTTAGACACACTCGCATTGGAAGCTTGGCTCTATGAGTGGAATAGCTGTCCCTATTACATTCCGAGGGTCCCGTTCTGATAGTCACATACCCAGGCTCGAGTCGAAGCTCTGTTTCAATATACCTTCAGTACACCATCATGTAACGCGTAAATGCTGGTACGGCTAACATACGTTTAAACTAGCGGTGCTTTAAAATAAGTGACATAATTTAGCAGATTTTTAAATTCTTGTAATAGTATTTTTTGCGGAAATAATAATTTTTGTAAAATAAATATCTGGATTAGATTATATGCGCGTGCAGGCCAAGCAGATGTTGTAACAGAATAATTATAATTTATTTTTTCTTGTATATTATTTCAGGATTTGTGAAGTTTTCCTTTTTCCCCTCAAGACTTATGTTGTCCTTCCACTACAGGTAGATCTACGCTAGTTTGTAAACACACCCAGTGAGACGAAAACACTCTTAGGTGACATTTCAATCTCTCGTAAGGCGGCCGCCTACTCCACGCTTCAAATGAGTTGCAGTGTGTTCGTAAACAGGTTTTTTTCTACGAAACTATTCCATGTGTGTCCCATGGTGTCAACGTACGAAAATAAAACAGACTTCAGGCGAGGTCGGAACCTCAGTGTTAGGGCGGCACGCTTATTAAAAACACTGTTTCTAAGTCCTCCAACACAGCTAAAAACGATCTTTTCAGACTTCCGTACTTCAAAATGTACCAACCGGATGTATGTGAAACTCGGATTTCGATCTGCACTGAACTTAGTAGCAGACTTTCCACCTAAAATTAAATGGTTACCGCTCATTGTCCCATGGTAAAAACCGTTCGGCGGGAAGCTTGCACGCTTGTTCAGCGCTGGGCTCGTTAAGACGACGCGGCATTTGATGCGCGCTTCAAGTTCGACCTTACTGCTTTGTCGCTTTTGAGCCTCTCACGCGCGGGCAGGCGGCGCCCTTAAGGGCGCGGTTCACCTCAGTTTTCAACGTCTTTTTATATTTTTGTATTTGTTATAACTATTTTTTTTTTCTTATTTTAGACATAACTTGTGACTAAATGTTTCTCTTGGAACATTGTAGTACCTCTCATAGTTTTCGCGTAATGAGTCGTAAACGTCAAAGTTTGCACTTTACGGCTTTATGTACGCCACTAAAACCAACTGACGTACCAAACCGAAAAAAATTCACAGTGTGTAACAATGTCGGAGTGTATGATTTGACATATTTAAGAACAAAGATAAATAATTTTTTTGTATTTTTAAGAAAATTGTAAATTTTTAAATTTTGATTTCAAAATTCAGCATTTTTATTAAATACAAAATTTTTTTATTATATGTGTCATTTCATAGCCTATAACAGTTTTATACACTGTGAATTGTTTTGGTTTGGTAAGTCAGTTGGTTTTAGTGGCGTACATAAAAGCGTCAAGTGCAAATTTTGACGTTTACGACTCATTACGTGAAAACTGAGAGATACAACAATTTTCGAAGAGGAAGATTTAATCACAATTTATGTCTAAAAAAAAATAAGAAAATTAATATATGGTACAAATATAGAAATTAAAAAAAAAAAAAAAAAAAGACGTGGAGAACTGAGGTGAACCGCGCCCTTAACTAGTTGTTCGTAATTATTGCAAATTATCCAGCCAATTTCTGCTAACTCTCTTCTATTGTTATTGTGTCCATCCAGAGACAGTTTTTTTTTACATCGGTGTATTCGTAGTATCATCTTTCTTCAATTGGTAGATCGTCGTTTTTCTTCCTATATTTTTATTAGTCTATTTTTAATGTATTCCATCAAAAGAAATCAGTCTTAACTTAAGACGCTTTGCGCGGTACCATTTTTTTTTCTTTTCTGTTCGTAGGTGAGAAACGACGGGAATGACCTGATTACCTATCCAAGGCGGTAGTGATACTATTAGTGGAAATTGACTTTTACAGTCTAAGTAATATTAGTTAAAAATTTGTATGATTTTGAACGACTTTATGCTTAACTAATATCAGGGACCCCGTGACCAACACTGAGACACATATACTCGCCACACAAAATCTTAACCTATACCATATATTACAGTCGGCGGTTAGTGCAACAATGAATTTGTATGAGTGTTAAATACGTGAAGGGGTATATAATTTTACTGGTGGTATATAATTTACTGGTGGAAAGTGTGTAGCAAAGTTCAATGCACTTTTCTGTCGTGAGTTTCACGTTCCTCCGTATAGTACATTTTGGAGTAGGTCTACTGCATTTTTTAAGCTACGTTATTTTTTTTTTACCCCTAAACGAGAGCATATATAAAAACTTGTCTGGCAGTTTCGTTTCAAATTGTTTTCTACATATTGGCTCATTTTTTCCAACGCAGTTAATTCTATGGTTTCAGTTAATTAATGAAATTCTGGTTTATTGACTTTTTAGTTGAATCCGAATAATTTCTTGTTTTTAAAAAAATAGTTATCGTGGCAATAACAGTTTTAAACAAAACTGCCGAGCATATTGTTGATATCTGTTTAAGTAGGTATAACAGTCTTAAGATGTAATCTATGAGCCCAGGTGTGTTACGTGGTTTTGTAGCGTGCTATGTATAAACTCTGGAACACACTTTTTTTTATTTGCCCCATTACGTGTGCAATCGCCCATGTTTTTATTTCAGACACATTTGACCTCATGTTCACCTCGGTGAACTCGGGCGGTTTATTTGTTCGGCACCAAGGTTTTTTTTTTATTATTCCTCCCGAGCTTATCTGGGTAGGAATGAAAGCGATTTTGAACTCTGGCGGAACTAACGTTTTTCTCCGCGTCAAAACTTGCCGGTCTGTTTGAGCTGCTGAATCGCTTTCATCCGTGTTTCTGCTCGTCTCGACCACCCTACGACCGTCCGTAATGCGCAGACACGTGCAAGCGAAATTTCCTCCTCTTCCGAACGTGCCCAAATCTTCTCTTTTTCCCTCCTTTATACATTCCGGCCACACGTGTACGTTCTGCATGTTGCCTACCCGCCATCCCTTAAAATACTGCGGGCAGCGAAAATAACACGCCCGTAACGGAAATATATTCCCGGGAAACTTGCGACGTGCTTGGAAACAGCGGAGTATTGCGCGACCTGAAAACATCAGCCTTCTGAGCTTCGTTTTCTTAGCTAGGTCGCCGAATGGTGTTTGCAGCGTCGGGGTAAAACTGCTTTATAAATAAACATTCCACATTCCGATATGGTACCTGTTTACAAAATTACCGAACGCGGGGGTGACTTTTAGTTTTTTTATACGGTTTTTCTTTACGATGTTTGTCTACTGTGAGTAAACATTAATGGAATTTCATGTGGATATTTATTATTTTGAGTTTATCTTAAGTGAATTAATTTTATGCCCCCACGTGTCTAAAGTCACTCCTGCTTGCGGTGCTTTAAAAACATTAAACAAGACAAGTTCCCGCTATCAGTTTATGTTTCAAACGTGTGTGTTCTGTGGAATGAAAAGGCTAAAATTTTCTTTATAAGTCTTTTTTAGCTCGTACATTTTCAATACAGAAACTTCATGTTGGTTTTCATACACGCATAATATATATAACTTATGGTAAAAAATAATAGGGTATCCATACAAAAATTTGCCTAATCGAATTGCTGACTGGAAAACTGCAGGCCAGTTGAGTGCCCTTCTGGTAGAGACGATGATGCGAGCGGTAAGTAGGCAAAACTCGCCCGTGCTGCTAGGCTGTTTACAAACCCTAATAGTGCAAAAAATTTCTTATGCAGGTGAAACCCTTTATATAAATACATGTTGCTCGCTCATATAAAAATAATTTTTCTCGCTCTCGGTGTATACAACCCCGTAGACACAGGTTAGCTTTGTCATCAAAATTACTCAGTACATCAGGATAAATTTGCGAAAGGAATTTTTACTAGCACTCTCCACGCCGTCTGCAAAACGCGTTTCCAGTTCTTTACGATCAATTGACCAGAATTTCGTTAGTTATATAATTTGCAAAAACCATGGTATTTACTGCCTTTGAAAAAATCAGCCGACATGGAGAAGACTATTTTAAACAAAACTGCCGGACATATTTTTTATATCTGCTCTCTGTAAGTCGTAAACCATTAATATTACTAAAAAAGTAAAAACTACAACCATACATACTTTTCTTTCAGTGCGAGTAGATTATGTTGAAAAGTAAGGTATGATGTTGGTGACTACTGCCCTGGATGGAATGTGGTTCTCAGTAAATGTAGCTGCCTGCCTGAGGGGCATGCCTGGCCAGCTTGAAGAATGCGCTACATAAGACGAGACGGGAGACGTTAAACAGCATTCCGACTACCGTTCTTGCTACCCGCATAAGAATTCCTGTCGGAGAAATTCCCTGGCACATAGGACATGTGAGGCTACCGTGAACATAACCTTTTTTGGAGGAATATATTTCGTCTAATTATGTCGATTCACAGAAAATAAAATTGGTATCCAAATATACAGTTACGGTAGTTCATTACGTTTTTGCAGAGAATTGAAAGTTATTTTTAACAGAATGCTGGATAAAATCTACGAAGTCCTTAAGTGCGCAAATTTACTACAGTTTTTTTACGGTGATTTAGCATAACTAATGTTATACCGTTCCTATTCCCTTCCGAAATTTGAAATTTTGTGTTCGCAGATTGCACTACGAATTTTTTGCTTTTAAGCAATTGTGTGCATGTTAATTTTTTTTTTTGCTCATACTAATGGCCGCAATTTACATTTCATTATTTCGTAAACTCAGTGTTTTAATTAATTATTATACGTATTATTTTAAAGAAAAAACTTAGGCAATATATTGTGTAGTAAACGTTTTGCTCTTCCCCCTCCCCTATAGTAGTTTAAAGTTTGAGTGACTTGTAGAAAATAAGTTTTTTTTGTTGATGTTTTTTATGTATTGCAAAGGAAAAGCGCTGTGGTTACTCGTAGTATTTCATAAATACCGTTCATGCAAACTATAAAAATTAATTTTACCTCTTTTTCACACATTAAAAGCTGAATTTCTATAAATCCTTTCTTAATGTTTTTCCAGATCCTTAAAGGTAGTCGTTCTTTAATGTGTGTGTTTCTAGATCTATCTGATAATGCTTTGTTTCAGTGAGGGTGAATTCTTGAATACGTTGGGGAGTAAGTGAGGGCTCCTTCCATTTATATTTAGCACATTAAAACGTAATATGATTATCGGTACAATTTTTAATAGTTCAGTGAAATATTATGGTATGTTGTTACTGCCCCGCTGGTGTAGCAATGCCGTGCTATTTAGTCTACTAATTAACTACGATTGCATGAATATTTCAAACAACGTATCAAATTTTTCTTATGAACCGGAGGTTAGTTTTGAGTAATATGTCTACAAAAATTATTTTTGTGTTGGTAAATTAATGAGACCTTCAACTATTTGAATCTTTCATGATACAGTAATTGATTTTCATAGAATTTTTTGTGCGTTAAAAAACGTGAGACAACCACATTGAGTCTTCGTCATATATGACGAAAACTGTTGTAGGAGTAAAACACGACGTAATCACGTTGTGTGGGCTATTGTAACAGGAATATACCTTACATTACTAGCACATTCGTATCCAGAAATGCAGTAACTTGTTGCCCGAATTAAATAGTCATATGTTTACGAGCATTACGGGAAATAAATTTAAACGATTATAATATTAAAATAGGAACTTTAACTTAGGTTAATTGCGCAAATTTGTGTAGAGATCCAGTCCAGTACATCCTTTGGAAATTAGGTCAGTTGAACATCAGGTGATTTTGACGCTAGAACAGTCTCGTACGGGAAAACTTCGAGCAGGTAAATTTTGCTTCAAACTTCTTAATGGTTGTGATGTCCCTTACTTATTTGTATTTGGCCCAAGGGAGTTGCATAGTTCATACCAGTTTCGTATAAACCATTACAAATAGGGGGAAAAAATCGATTTTTTGTAACGTAATTCCCAGTTATTTTTGGCGATGGGATGTAAGCCTAAATTGTCTGCAAACGTTGAGTGGAGTGAAGTTGCCCGTCTGCGTGTGCGGGTGTATTACTTGTTGTAATGGCGTGTGGTTTGTAGGACACTTTTCCTAGAGGCGTTATATGTAGTGATTTACAACGTAATCTGTCTGTGTTAATTGTAACGTTGCATGGTTGATACAAATACACTACCAACGAATCTCTTTGAAGTCGGTCCCAGCAATGTGACACAATCCTAACTCACTGGACTTAAATTCGGGAGGACAACCTGATCCCTGTTTCCCATGGTCTTCAGAAATCACTCCTGGCTAATGCTGGGGTGGTTTCTCACCAAGACTTGTCGATCCCCTGCTATGTCACTGTCGGAGCTTTTAGCCTGCAATGGCCTCACTGTAGAAGATAAGTAAAGGTGGTCTCCCGCCTATGCCATCGAGCATTGTGCAGAGCATCGACCGACACAAGTTTATTCGAACATTACTCAACGTACGTGAGTGTTGTCTGCTTAGGAACATCATCTCAAAGAACGTTATACACATGTATAACCTCCATTATTCTATAAAGATTTATTTTGGCCCGAAAATTACGAAAATTTTAGCCACGATAGTTTGGTTCAGAAGATTTTAAAATAATAAAGGTGGGTGCAGTACAACTTTATCTCAAGTATTATGTCATAAAGTAATATGATCGCAGTTGAGTGTCTTATAGAGGCGAGTTGTCTACCAGGAGACTGCATACCAGTCCAACGACTTGCGCCTAAAGACTAGAGAGAAGTGTGATACGCGTCCGTACCGTTCCCAGACTTCTAGGCTTCGAAAGCGCAATATACTTCCACCCTGATAGTCACTTTAGATTTCGTCTAGCTATCTTCTTAAAATCGACGAGTATCACATTCTCAACCACTTTGTCAATGTCGAAGAGTTCAGTTTTTTGTTTTCCACTTTACACAACTGCAAGTGTTTCAATACGCTCGAGTTATTGCGACGGCCACGCGCGCTACTATTCGCAGACAAGTTTAAGGAGCGTTCCTACATACCAGACACCTGAATATCGGCCGACGGACTTTGAGCGACAGCTGGGCGTGTTCTCGTCTGAGAAGACACCCTGAGGGTTAGAAACCAAGGAGTATCATTGGCCAGAGGGGAGAAGAGTGTAGAAGAGAAAAGGGGACAGAAAATACGAAAACACGCTTCACCTTCTGTAAGGTTCTCGCAAAAAAAAAGTTCTAAAGGGTTTCAATACAGGTATGTATCCACAAAGGACGCATCTATTTTACTATACTTAAATTATTTGTTTAATTGAAGAATATTTACTACAAATAAATGGCACTGCATTACAATATTTCCCTGAAATCCAAATTTGTTTAGTATGGTATTGATATTCCAGTATTAAAAAACTTCAACTAACAGAGATACATATCGCTTTTGTGTTATTTTTGAACGATTCTTGCAATGGAAACAAGTTACAATCTAAAAGGACTTTGTTTGCAACTCGAAAACATAGGTACACATATACAATTCCACAAGGAATTCAGTCGGAGGTTGACAAGAAAATAAATCAACAGAAACGAGCACATAGGTATAAAAAACAAACCAAGGAAAACAAATAACTAAGATTATACTACAAAGGGAATTCCGCCAGGAAGTTCGAAACAACAGACAAAAAAATTACAGCAACCAGACGTTCGTTTTGTTTTGTCTGTTTTGTAATTTTTTGTCTGTTTCGAACATACTGATGGAATTCCTTATGTGGAGAAATCTGAATTATTTTTTCCTTGGTTTGTTTTTTGGTGCATGGGTGCTCGTTTGTGTTCCTTTATTTTCTTGTGACTTACTGGCTGAATTCCTTGTGGAATTATGTTTGTTTACCTATGTTTGCCAGTTGTAAATTCCTTTTGTTTGTTTGTGTGTATCGTCTGGTTTTCTGTGTCACATCATTTGCTACATTGGCGTATGTCCAACATACTTCTGTACTTTGATAACAGCTTTTGTCTTTGTTTTGAAAAATTTTGCTGTCGTAGGTTTTTTTGAGAGATTAGAACAAACAAGTCGTCCTGAAATTGTATTAATTTATTAACTAGAGACGCTCCTTAAAGGTGTTCAAATGCGTTTACCACCAAAATGTTATATTTTTTACGAAATTATTAGTTATGTAGACGGAACTTGTGAAATGAATCAATTTTATTTCGCGTAGTTATAACGGTGTTCCAAAGTCAAAATTTACACGTAACGCTGTCGTGCAAGTAGTGAAAACCAGTTGACTTAATTAAACGAAATAATTTACAGTGAAATAATATGTCTTGGGCTACTAACCTAAAGCCCGGTACACACTGTAATTAATTCTCTACTCAATTATTTCCTTAATTCTGTTAATACATTTCGATTACGATTTTAAACCAGAATTATGTAGTAAAACTTCTGTGTTGTGTACACACTATCTTTGTTTACTAACAAGTGTAGGCCGTAACTGTAAATTTCCCTAAAACTATTTCACAATACAAGACATGTGTGTAACTGACAAATATGGGCCTCCGATGGTCGTTTGTTCAGTAGGAAATAAAATTTTTATTTCTATTCAAACAATTTTGGCAACCCTACTTGCATACTTCGCATACGCGGTGGCTGAAACTATGTGTTGATCATGCGCGTGAACATACACTGCGATAAAAAATAGGACGGGCTCTATCTGTGAAATTGAGTACGGAATTCTGTCTGGAGCCAGCGTGTTTGCGGTACACACTCGCGCAGTGATACTTGCACTGATTTTGGTACGGAATTCTACACTGAATTATGGATAGTATGTATCAGGGCTTGGAGAAAAACTCACGTTAAAAATACGTGTTATGTGTTTTCTATTACTCTTCCATAGCTATCGAGTAAGTCGAGACATCAAAGTGCTGTTTGCTTCAGAATTATATTAACATAAAGACCAGAATTACTATTTCAGGATATTGTCCAAATTTGACTCCAAAGATGTAAAAATGGTCAATTATGTTTTCGATTCGTGACCGTGAGGCGAGTGTTTTACCACTGCTCCACCACTCTCATTCCACTGCTTCACCACGCTATTTGAGACTACAGTAGAACCCTCTTTACAAACACCCCGTTTTTACACTTTCCTGCTTTTACAATTTTTTCCAGGTTCCTTGAGAAGTGTAAAAAATTACTTCCACTGTATATAACAAAATAATTCAATGATTGTTATTTATAAAACAGTATCCCTGTGAATACTTTCGTTATACAGCCTGTACACTATTACTTTTTTACAAGTCATTAGCCTAATATATTAGACATTAATTGCTTGATTTCGGTTGTCTTCCGTTAAAAAAAAAAAAAAAAGGGATATTATATATTATGTTTGCTCCGGTGCTTATGTGTTCTTTTTTTCAAATCAGACTTTAGTTTACGCCCACTATATATTAAAATTACATAAATAATTAGTTATAGGTAGTATGAGCTCTGTATGGTGTAACTGCTCTGTCTGGCAACCAATCTCGAAACTACTAAACGGAAACGCTGCTATCTAGATGTACGTTTGCATGAAACTAACGTGTCATGACACCGATGCATCTATGTGACAAAGGTAAGCAGTGTGTGTTTGCTTTGTACATTACACAGACGTAAAACGTTAGCAGAAGGGCGAGGATTACGTGAGAATAAACGAAAAGTCAGGAGCAATTCTTTTCTGCAAAACCACGGCGTTAGTACCGTGCAGATTGTAAAGGCTATTCGGCTCTTGCTAGAGGAAATTATTGTTGAGTATAAATGTAATATTTGTGTTAGGAAGTATAGAATTTAGTGTTTTATGAAGTTTCAATGGTAATTACGTAATTTTTAATTAATTCGAGTTTTACGTCTACTCGACAGCGAAGTCATTAAGATGCAGTTATTCAAAACTGAACACAGTGACAGGAGTCGGCAATGTCCCTTTTAAAAGAATAATCTCAGGATTCGCCAACAAAAATTTCCATGTAAAACCGAAATCAGGACGTCCGGAGCCAAGGATCGAATCCGGTTTCTCGTAAATGCGAGACCATGTTGACCGTTGTGCCACCTCGTTCGGTATATTTTGGCGTACAAATTTTAAACAATGCACGAAGAAATTTATTTCGCTGAATTTCAGAACAGAGTTAAGAATTTTCCTGGAAATTTATTTAGTGGTTCACTTCTGATATCAAGTCAAGTTTTCGATTTTTTTCGGAATAAGTAATTCCTAAAGCTAAACCGTAACTATAGGAAAACGAAGTAGCGAATTTAAATGAAAAAGATTTGTTGCATTTCTGTACCTATAAAGAAAGAAATAAACTAAAACATAATACTGTGGTTATGTCTTAAATATTGCAAAATCGTCAAATAGTGTTTTTGTAAGAAAAATCCATTAATTCTATAAACAGTTAAACATCCCTGTATAATAAGCGTACATTCTGAAAGTATTGAGATAGTTTTTTTTTTTCTGAATGACGTAGGCAAGTGTTGCTATTCTGCGATCAAAGCTTATTATTTTAGAGGTATATTGTTTGATTTTTAAATGTCATTAACATCGTCAACCATCATGCTATTAG